>JASVEL010010408.1:0-78601 GCA_032618575.1 Nicotiana noctiflora
AAGCCAATTGGTTTTACACCGGGCCTGAACGCGTTTTCTTCAATGTACCTATGACAATAATTTAACATGTTAAAATTTGCACAAACCCAAAATTTGTTGCTCAGTAGCAAAGAATGAACACTCACATTTCTTTCAAGAAAGGGTGCTTGTAGAAGGCGTCAGGGATTCTCCCAGAAAATTGATTGTGATCAAGATACCTGAAACCAGATTCAGCTTCAGACATGTTCGACAAGATATCCAGTCATTCACATGCAGACAACAATATCAAATGCATGCAGAACTATGTTTTCTTTTACTTCTTTTGGAGAAGATCTAACAGTATACAATCAAGAGGAGCAAAGAATGATCTATACCACCAGAATTGTCAAGGGAAGAACAAAAAAATAAATAAAAGGAAAGAAAAAAAGTGCACACATAACTGCAAGGATCATTTGGGCTTTTAAGGCAAGGCATACTTTAAGTTCTCCCTTTACTGAATAGGTGCAAATAAGAACAATATAATATAGATAATGCATGAAAAAAAGAACTATAAACACAAACAAAAATTATATGGGTAGAGGAACAATTAATTAAAATAAAATAAAGCAAAAAACATGCCATTGATTAAAGACAATCTTAAATTTTAGTAGATTCAAAAATCAAACATCCAGCTTTAAAATTCTAATTCAGACGTACGCTAGCTCTCTTACATTAGATTTACAGTTTCATATTCCTAATCACTAATATATTCATCAGTAATCCCTCGTAAAAAGTTAACATATCATTTTGCTATTTATTGAATGTTTCTTGTTTAGTGCAACCCTATCCAGAGTACATATATGGGCCTCACAAATTAACCTAATATTTTCAGAAAAGCAGTTTGTTGGCTGGTTTTGCGAAAGCGCATCCTTTACCACCTTCATTGGAGCAACTTGTGCGGAGCCCTAGTTCATAGCTCAAGGATCAACTCGACAACACTAACAACCATTCAATGAAAAAAGGCCCAAGTTTAAGTTTGTATGCTTTAGTTGGTTTATAAGAAAGGATCTTACACACTATCAAACATTTCAGATCCAGAAGACTGGAAGATGAAACATTCAGTAGATTAGCCAACAAAAAAGAAACCTCTACCACCAAAAGTTTGAAGGAAAACCTTGTGATAAAAGGCTTTCCATCCGGAACTATATGGGTTAAGCTTCAAAGACAAGTGATTTCCCTTTCTGGTATACCCTTTCCCACTGGGGAGAGGAACTGGGGGAGAAGGAGAAAAGGAGAGTTAATCTTGGACATCTAACAGATAATTGCAGCAGTAATCACAATGTATTGCCCCAATAAAGGCCCAGAAATAGAAGGTGGTCAACAAAATGTGTTGCAAGCTATAAATGTTGAGCCAAATTTACAAGTAACATGCCTAAGCAACCTGATGCATGGGCAAAAAAGAAAGTCATAGTGTTGCATCTGACATTGTGTTATGACTTAATGGCAACAAAGAATATACAAGTGCAGTGATGCATGGGATGTATAAAAGTCAAAGTACCACGGCTGACGTTTTGTCAAAAAAAAAAAATCAGAGATGTACAACAGAAGTTCTGCTGTCCAAACTTGACATATCTTGAACACCAAAGGATACCTATCTGACACAAGTACACTGTCTCTTAACATTCTTTGCTTTGTTTGACCACCTAAATGCAGGTCCTTCCCATATTCTCCCAGCTTCTCACTAGCGTAAAAACAATGAGTTCTAATTTGGGGGTTGAAGGGGAATGTAAGTACTGAAAGAACATGAATTTCTGAAGAAAGAAAAAATGGGTAGGAAATGCAATAGTTATTGACAATCAGGTACAAGGACGGCTATGCCTATACATTTGCATGTTTGAATGTTCCATCTTTTCTGAATTATATGCTAATCAAGTTTTTTTAACACGTTATACCAATCAGTAATTACTACTTTTAACAAACAATATATCTATAATTACAGTTTAACAAGTTACCAGTGCATCTCTGTGTTGTGTGTTGCTGCTATATAGCTCAAATTGAATATATGAGAAGTCTTACTATTAAATGGTTTGTCTTGTTGGTGCTAAAGTAAGAACCTACAAGGATGAGAACACTCTTACTGTCTTACATCCGATTTCTACAGTCAGTTGCTATAAAGTATTACTTGTCCGAGGAAATCATCAAGGATAAGGTCCGATAAGGCCACCCAACAAGCTCCAAGTGCATCTATCTGTTAATGTTTTTTCCAATTGTCACAGCATCCGTAAGTTAGACAATCTTCGAAATTTATCTCCTTAAGAAAGAAAGGAAGACAGACCTTGCAAGACCACATTAACCAATTAACCCCAAGTGTATCAACTAATGCTTTTGTTAAAGCATATCAAAATTGAACAGTTCTCAAAATTCAGCTCTTTAAGAAAGATAGATCCTTGAAAGACTGCAATCATTGGGGCATCACATCCAATATACTTAATAAGTAGATTAAAGCATAGAGGAAGACTTACAAGTAAGTTAACTTAGGAATATGAGCAATGCTATATGGTATAACTCCTGTCATCTTGTTGTAAGAAAGATATCTGTAATTACCAGAGGAATTAAATTAAGCATGACCATATTCATTAAATATTATAGGATAAAATTAGCTGTTATTTGTCCAGAGACAAGCACCAATCATGGAGAAACTTTCTTCTTGAAACTTACAAGATCTCCAAGTTCGTCAAATTCGCAAGTTGTGCTGGAATGCCTCCAGTAAGATAATTATTATTTAAGTAACTGCAAGTTACAGCACATGTAAAGTCCTCGGATTAGCATATAATCAATAACATTAGCGGCAGGATATTTACTAGTGGTTTGACATTTAAACAAGAAGAATCAACTTACAGGTTGCGAAGAACCGGAAAGCATCCTTCAATACGTATGAGTTCTCTTATAGTACCAACCAAACGATTGTTACCAACATCCCTGCAATTGCATTAGATCACAGTGACATCCATGTATAACACAGGTTCCATATGCAAAAGTACAGAAAGAAGTAAACATGGCGTCTTACAGGTGGCGAAGATGCTGTAAGGTACCCAATTCCGGTGGAATTCGCCCAGTAAAATGATTTTCATGCAGATGGAGATAACGAAGTTCAGGAAGATTAGCAAGCTCCTTAGGAATTTCGCCTTTGAAATTATTAAAACTTAGATAGCTGAAAAAGATGTATATTAGTTGTTAGTCTACAATAGCAAAATAGATCTGCAAATAAAGAGCACAGCTAGAGAAGCCCAAAAGCACTCACAGATGTGTTAGCTGCTTTAGTTCTCCTATTTCAGGTGGAATGACATCTTGAAGCTTATTCCACCTTACATTTCTGCGAAATAGAATCAAGAAAAGGAAAAAATCAATGTGCATCATAATCACACACTGGGAAACTAGAATTTACCAAATAACTTCACCAAATGTTGGGCTAGAAAGCAATAAAAATAAACAGCAGATTTAGCAACATTCTTGGACACATTGGAGGTTCCTACGTACAAAAGAAAAACCAAAAAGTAGGATATGCAACAGAAAGTAGATGTTGAGACATACATTTAATATGATTCCAAGAAGAAAAGAAGGGCCTTCTTAGTTAAAGTATTATTTCCTTGATGATACACCTACCCCATATATTCCTCAGTTGAGAATATATATCTTCTCTGATACAGATTATATCAGGCAGGGTCCCTTACACCCCCTTTATAGATCAATCAGGCAGATCTTTCCTTGCCAAGATAAAAGCATTTCATCTTGATGCAAATGCCATGTATATAATCACTTCGTAAAAAGTTGAATTGTATTAACACCGCCTAGCTCCAACGGATAAACATATGTTGATCCAGAGACTGGAGAATCAGGCTATTGAGAGACAGAGCATAACTCTATACATTAATATCAGTTCATAACAGCTATCAAATACAGATACTTCAAAAGGAATATATGCATAAGTAAAAGATCGTACAATATTTTAAGACGCTTCAAACGCCCAATTTGAGGAGGAAGAGGGCCGGTCAGCTTGTTATTATGCAGATCCCTGCCATATAACAGAATATTATGATTAATAAATTTAGAATGAAAAATAAAAATATCCAGCAGTACAGACGCAATGTCCACTAACTATTGCCTTAAATAGTCACAAATTGGAAAAACTGTCATTGCACATAATAGTTAATAACCAAGCTAAACAATTTTGAAGCTGGTTTAATGAGAAATTGTAATTAGAGGGTATAAAAACATCCAAATTGGAACTTTAGGGCAATTTCTCAGTTTGGATGAGGTTAAACCGTCTTTAAGAAGTAGCTAAATCTTTGTAGAAGCTAGATTCTAGTACAGAGCCAAAGAGAAGTATCTTACAGTTTAGTGAGATCCAATAAGTTAGTGACAGCAGTAGGAAATGGGCCAACAATTGAAACAGCATAAACCTCCCTGCAAGTGGTAAAACAGAAAAGAAAATTGTGAAAAAGTGGGGAGAAAAGGATATTTCAATTCTGTGAGTAATTTTATATAGATTTGAACCTCAGAAAAGAGAAAAAATTGTGAATTTTCATACAAGAGCTACATAAAAACTACTAAAAGTTGGTGAGGCAACACTTACAATTCGGTAACTACTCTATAATCACCCTGTGTGGAACATGTAACACCAGACCATGGAGGTAAATCACCATCTCCACAAGGATCATCTCCAACCCATGCATACACCACTCTCCATCCAAGAGATGCCTTAATTTCATTCAAAGCTTTCACTACAGTCATATTTCAGAAGTTTAAATTAGTCCACTGTAAAAATGTACATCCAGGTACTATGACAACTCCTTGGTTTTTTCATTGAATGCAATCAACGGCCTTACTCAAGCTGTTTAAATCTTTTTGATGAATACATTAACAAAGAAAGAGTGATTACAGTTGAAACTCTGTGGAGTTCACAACAAGACTAAGAGCGGAGCACAAAGCTTTTAACTTTGTGGTCATGGGCGCAACCGCTCAAGCCCAGAGTAGGCGTTCTTATTTGATGGCAAGCATAAGAATATTCATGATGATTATGCACTTATTGTACAATTCAAGTAATTAAAAGTATGTAATCATGGAATTGTATTTAATTGGCATTTATTAAATTATTAATTGGTTTTAACTTTCCGAAGACAGCTATGCTTACCTGTAATAACTAGAAAATAAAAAATCTACGAGTAAATATGGAAAAAGAATTATTGCTAGTGAAACTCCAAGGAATTCATCTAGTTTATTAGAAATAATAGATAATACATTTTGCATATCATGATTATACACCAGATGAATACTGAATAGCTATTTCCAAAAAAAATCAACTAACTGCAAAGCTAAAATTATTAAACCAACCATATAGACATTCAGAAAAAGGAAATTAAAGTAAGAAAGGATGAAAACACAGTAAGTTGCAATGAGAAACCGCATACAATCTTTCACTGAAACTATATAAACTTACACTTGGAAACTGCATAAAAGCTATACATCCAATTATTTTTCCTCAAATTATAAACATGCACTTAGAAACTGCAGCTAATGTATAGAATCCAACTGTTTTCGCTCAAACTATAAGCTCGCACTTAGAATTTCATTTAATCTACAAAATCCAATCATCTCCACAGAGCTATACACCCGCACATAGAAACTGCAAATTCTATATAATCCAATTATTTCAACTCAAACTATAAACTTGCACTTCGAAACTAGATAAAATCCAAAATATTCAATAACTTCAACTCGTACTATAAACTTACTTTAGAAACTACACAAAATCCACAAAATTCATTTACTTCCACTCAAAAGCTTGCACCTAGAAATTTCATATAAACCAAAAAGTACAACTATTTTAATTGAAACTATAAGATTTCACTAGAAACTGCATATATTCTATATAAAATTCAACTATTTTCACTCAAATTAACATATTTTCTTGCCTAAAAGCTAAGGATTAGGCGTAAAAGGAAATGGATAACTGAGACTGAAGCTATAAGATCTAACTACAAACTGCATATAATCTACAAAATTCTAACGATATTTCACTTAAATTACCTGATATTTTCACCAAAAAAGCTAAGAATTAGGCTTAAAAGGAAATGGATCGAAGTGAGGGGGGAAGTAGAGTACCGTCACGCTTGAGGGTTTTACACTGAACAACAACGCTTTGAATCAAGGATAACGAGAAGATCAGGAGAATTGCTGAAGGTAGATGACTAATGCGAGCCATTTTGAATAGGTAATCTCGATCACCTTCGGCCGAGTCGAATTTGAATCCTCAGAATCCGCTAGAGCTATACGTACATTATGTAGAGTATAGAGAGGTTGAGAGAGATCAATGAAGTGAGGAAGATCTGTGTGTGAAACGAGAGAAAGGTAAAATGAATCTTTAGTTTGGGATTTCCTCAAATAGTTTTTACAACAACGCGCAAAATAGACTGACCTGCGCGTCGGTGGATTTCCGCCCTTCTTTTAACAAAAATAAAACGAATTAAATAAACGCTATTCTCTTTAAAAAAATATTTTCGCGAAAATTATTTGTGTTTTCCTGTTTGGTGCTATAGCATTTCGGTAGCTGATATTCTAATAGTAGCAATTAGCATCTATTAACAACAAAAAAAAAAAATTAGCATCATGGATTTCAGATAAGGCTATTCAAAAAATGCAAGTCTGCACTAGATTCAACATCTATACATAAAAAATTTATTTTTATTCTACTTGCACAAAATAATTTTACGAAGAGGATTTAATTGCACGTTTAAGTTAATAAAAATCACATTAATAAGTATATAATATTAAATACTTTTTTTTGGTAATTAAAATTTTATTAATCACCAGAATATTTACAAAGGAGGAACCATAGCATGACTACATCATAGTCTGCTATCTAATTAAGCTACAAAGAAATAGTTACTACTAGAACTAACTAAATACTAAGTTGCTGGACCATTTCTTTAATTCTAGTAAATGCTCGAATATTACACACGTATACAGTTTCCCTCATCAATTGATCTGAACTCCTTTATCTCCTTTCAAATCTATGTTGATTCCTTTCAATCCATATTATATGCACCCATTCTGTATATGCCATCTTGAATACCTGAGCTCTCTGTGATTTACCTTTGCTCTTTGAATGATCCAATTCTCCGGTTGTTCCCATTGTTTTGTCCTGAAACTAGGAACCTTCATCCATTTTAGCACACGTTCCCAGACTTTGACAGAGTAAGGCCATTCCATGAAGATATGGTTTCTCATTTCATTGGACGATTACATAGATTGCAGACATAATCCACATTTACACCCCAGGAGGCAATTCTATCCACAGTCAGAAGTTTACCCTGCATCTGTAGCCATACTGTAAATTGAGCTTTTGGACGAGCATTATTTCCAAATATCAATGTCTTCTATGAAATCCTCTCATTGTTCCCAATTAACTGAAGATATATCTGCTTAATTAAACTTCCAACAGTGTTGTTTTGAATCAGTACCAATGTATTTCTAACCTCAAACATTTTCCTTACCATCAAACCAGCATGTAGAGGAATATCCATTTGACCAAATTGCTGATTCTTGATATAGTATGCATGCAACTATCTTATCCATAACCTGTATGTCTTATGTTCAATGTCCCAACTAGCTTTAGTTATTGAAGTTTTGTTCCATAATATCATATTTATCAAGCCTAGTCTACGCATTGACTTTGGAGTGCAAACCTTCTCCCAAGCTAATAAAGCATTCCTAGTGTTTGTGTTTGTGCCCGAACAAAATATAGCTTTGATAGTAGGCCCCAGTTGTACTTAACACTTTAGAGGGGATAACAAATAATTGGGACCAGTAAGCTTGGATACCAAATAGGACTGTTTGAATTAACTGAGCTCTTCCTGCATATGACAGCTTCTTATCAGTCCAAGAACTGATTCTAGATACCTTCTTGTTAATCAATTGTTACCACCGGATTAATAAGATCTTTTTAAAGTTATAGGTATCCCCAAGTATGTGAAGGGAAGTTCTCCTTTAAGGAATCATAAGAACTTTAGGATTTGATCATGTACCCCTTGAGCAACCCCTCCAAAATAAATGGAACTTTTCTCTTTATTAGCTTGAAGGCCTGATGCATCTGAGAATTCCTTGAAGCATCTATGTAGAGTCACCACAGCTTCAACATCTCCCCTAGAGAATCGCAATAAGTCATCTGCAAATGACAAATGAGTCACTGATAGCTTAGAGCACCTTGGGTGGTACTTGAATTCTTTTTTTGCGTTTACTGCACTGAGCTTCCTACTAAGATATTCCATGGCTATTGCAAAGAGAAATGGAGAAACTGGATCCCCCTGCCTGAGTCTTTTAGCAGTATTAAAAGGATATGTAGGTTCTTCATTCACCATAATAGAGTAATTCACCGTCTTAATACACTCTAGGAGCCATAGAGTAAACTGCCTAGGGAATCCTAGCTCATCTAGTACTTGCTCTAGATATACCCATTCCACTAAATCATAGGCCTTTTGGGGGTCTATTTTTATCATGCACCTAGGAGACACATTTTTTCTTGTATAGGACTTCACCAGTTCTTGGGCAAGAAAGATGTTATCAGAAATCTTCCTTCCTGGAACAAATCCAGTCTAAGTCTCACACACAATAGATGCAATAACTTTCTGGAGTCTTGGTGCAAGAAATTTATAGTTGATTTTGTACAATACTGTACATCAAGTAATTAGCATGTATTCCTTCACATTAGCAGGGTGATCATTCTTAGTAATCAAAGTGACAGAACTACAATTGATAGTTCTATTCATCTTGCTACATTTAAAGTACTTTATTACTGTTTTTGTGATTTCAGGACCAACTATACTTTATGCCTTTTTATAGAAGTAGGCATTATACCCATCCAGCCTAAGGGATTTATCATTCTCAATTGCTTTCAATCATTTAGCTATCTCATGATCGGTAACTAGAGCACGCAGCAAAATTTGTTGCTCATGATTAAGTATAGGTCCGTTACTCATTGTAACCTTGTTGACTGCCTTGAGGGAATAATTAGAGGCCCCCATAAGCCCTTTATAAAATGATACAATTGTCCATTTTAGCTCATTAGGATCACATAGAAGCTGAGCACCTTTCATAGACTTGAGTTCCTTAATTTGCTTCCTGTGACATCTTTCTTTCATGACTGCAGCAAAGTACTTTGAATTTGAATCTCCTAACAATATCCATTGGGCTCTAGCTTTTTGCCTTAGTATAATTTCCTCAATCAGGCTCCATTTCTCTAGATTTATTAGAGCTTCTTTTTCCTTAATCACAAGACTATCATCATAGTTTGCTCTCATTGCCCCTGAATTATTTGAAGGGCATCTCTTGCCCTGTCAATCTTCTCTGTAGTTGCCTGAAATTCTTTTTTATTCAGTTGTATGAAGGCTGATCTCATTTTCTTCAACTTATTCCAGACATTCTTCATAGGGTCTTTATCCAATTGCTTCTTCCAGTGTGCCTCCATTATCTCCAGAAATTGTGCATGATCTTCCCATATATTGAAAAACCTGAAAGGAGCTCCGATTTGTTTATTCACATTGTGTAAAGTCAATAGCATTAGTGCATGGTCATATATTTTAGGCAGATCATATTCTAAAAGTATATGACCCTAGTTCATCATCCAGTCATGGTTACCAAAGGTTGTCTATTTTGCTACTTACTCTCTCTACTCCTTGTTGCTTATTTGACCATGTGTAATAATTACCTTTCCATTATAGTTCACTTAGTAATGTGGAACTAATACAATCTGCAAAATCTTTAATCTCATTGAAGGTCACGGGATGGCAGCTCCTTCTATCTGTAGTTATTAGGATTGCATTAAAATCTCCATAGACTAACCATGGATAGTTAGTACTGCTAGATATATCTTGCAAACTAGTCCATAAGCTTCTCCTTTCTTCCATAGTGTTAAAGCTATAAATAATAGTCAGAACACATTGTAGATTATTAGAAGTATCTCTAACTTTACAATGTATTAACTGAGCTTCCACCTTTTGTACAGCTATAGTATATTCACCTTGATCCCACATAAACTAGATTCTTCCATTAACCGCAGTAGAGTAATTATTAATAATACCCCAATTTGAAGTAATATTATTAGCTATTTTCAAACCTCTATGTTGCTTAACTCTGGTTTCCAACAGGCCTAGTATTTTGATATTTTTTATCCTTATATACTTCTTTAACTCTTTTGTTTATACACTTTATTCACACCCCTAATATTTAATATAATCCAAGTCATTGAGTAATGATAAGACCCCCCAGATCAGGAGATTCTACTTGTCTTGGTCTCTGCACCTCTCTTTGTTTTGTCCTTACATTCCCACTATTTGCTTTACTCAATATTAGGGGCAGATTTGTAGGACAATTCAAGAGGCACGTGACCCATGGTCTTTTCATCAAATTAGGTATTTTATGTATATATTTTTTTTAAAATTGATCTAGTATTCTCTACTAGCACCCATGCTCCAAAGAGGCTAAATTGTAACGACCTTACTAGTCATTTTGAGCTCCAGCATGATATTCAGCAGTTTGAGACCATGAACAACTTCATTTCAGGTATTATGACTTTTACGTGTGGTTGGAATTGAACTTTGGAAAATTTGGGGCTGATTTGGAAAGAAAATCCTCAATTTAGAACCTTAAAGTTGAAAGAATTATCTAAGATCGGATATTTGTGTAAACGATATCAGAATCAGGATTCGAAGTTTTCAGCATGTTTGTATGATGATTTCAAACTTAGGCGTATACCCGGATCGGGTTTGGATGACCCGGGAGCATTTTTGCGCCTACTGTGGAAGTTAACATTTTGGAAGAAATTTCATAAGTTTGACTTGAAGTGCATTTCAGTATTATCCATGCCCGTTTGGGATTCTGAATCTAGGAGTAGCTCTGTATGATGATTATGGAGTTGGGAGCGCAATCGAAAGTGAATTCGAAGGTCTGTGGGTCATTTTGGAGTCATTTGGCTAAAGATATAAGTTAAAGGTTTTTTAAGAGTTTGACCAAAAGTTGACTTTTTGATATCGGGGTCAGATTTTGATTCTGGAAGTTGGAGTAGGTCCGTAATATCAAATATGTCATGTGTGCAGAATTTTAGGTCAAATTGGCATGATTTGATAGGTTTAAAGCTCAAGAGTAGAAGTTTGGAGTTCTAAAGTTCATAAAGCTTGGATTGGAGGTCGATTCATGGTTTTAGAGTTGTTTGATATGATTTGAGTTCTCGATCAAGTCCGTAATATGTTTTGGGACTTGTGGATATAATTGGTTGGGGTTCTGGGGGCCTCGAGTAGATTCTGGGTGGTTAACGGATCAAAAATGAAATTTTTGGAAGGCTAAAGTTGCTGGTTGCTGTCATAACCACACCTGCAAGAATTGGGTCGCAGGTGCGGTACCGCAGAAGCGGCCAGAAGAGCCACAGATGCGGTATTGGCAGGGGAGAGCTGGGACCGCAAATGCGGTCATTTTGTCGTAGATGTAGGACCACACCTGTGGTGGAGAGGACGCAGAAGCAGAAAAGCGAAGCCTAGTGAGGAACCGCGAAAGCGGTATTTGAACTGCAGAAACGGTCAAGAGACCGCAGGTGCAGAAAGTGCTGGAGGCAGTAGGTTGTTTTAAATTTGGGTTTTGGCCATTTCCTCTCATATTTCTTGGCTTGGGCGATTCTTTGAGGGTTTCAAGAGAGAATTTTCATCATTAATGATAAGTTAAGCCATTCCCCACCTATCTTGAGTTAATACATGGATTATGTATGGATTTGAGCATGAAATTTGTAGAAACTTGGAGGTTCGGGGGGAAACCTAGAAAGTTAGTATTCTTGGATATTGACCATGATTTTGGGTATGGAATTAGGAGAAAATCATATATTTTGAGTTCATGAGTTCATGGGTAAACTTTATCTTCGAAAAATTTTGGGATTCGAGCATGTGGGCTTGAGGGCATTTTGTCAACTTTTCAACCGGGGTTAGGAATTGCTATAAATTAGATTGTAATGAGTAATTGAAGATATATTAATGGATGTTTAAAATAATTGGCTAGTTTTGGAGCATTGTACATCGATTTGAGATTTTGGAGGAGCGTGGAGTGCTGGTTATAGATCTTCAGACCAAGGTGAGTCTCCTTTATAACCTTGTACAATGGAATTATCCCCAGAGATGAGTTAATTGGTTCTGTGCTCCTATTTGTGGGGGCTACATGCGTACAAGCTGATGAGATTCCGTGCGTAGCTACTATTATGCTATTGTCTGGGTAGTCTAGGACCCAAAAGCATGCTATACTTGGATTATTTGTAAACTTGCTGACATATTGAATTGCTTATCGAATTAGAAAATGAATTTTTAAAAGGATTAAACTTCATTTTTCTTAAATTGGTTAAAAGAGTATTAGCCTTTATTTGAATGAATGTTTCCCAACAAATTCTTATTAGGCTATTTGGGCATGTAATCCTATATGTACCTGCGTTGTATGCATGATTCTCTAGTAGGGTGTTTGTTTATTTTATGTTGACCGCGTCGCAGGGATAATTTGCGAGCGGGATAATAGATGCATCTATGGTTCAAGCCGTTCGACCCTCGGTAGTGCTCAGTTTATATTTCTGTTGGATTGGGTCATACGTCATTGGCATGATTTGCGCATGCTTGTATTGGTTGCCTTGAGACTTATTAAAGTTATTGTTGCCACTTCCTGGCTTAAGAATATATGTATAAATGACGATAAGGAACTTGTAAATTTCTTATAACAGAAAGAATTATTTATTTGCTTCAACCCATTGAATTATAATCATGTTGTAAAAATCCATGATTTATATATTATGGATATAACATTATTGGACCACTAGTAAGTGTCGAAGTCGATATCTCGTCTCTACTTCTTCGAGATTAGACGGGATACTCATTGGGCACACTATTTTCGTACTCATACTACACTTCTGTGCATTTTTGTTGGACATGCAGATACATCTCTAGAGGCCTACTAGGTGTAGCAACATGGTTGATACGGAGACTTAGGTGAGCTGCACTTCTCGAGGTGACCCGCATCCAGCATAGTCTCTTTCGGTTTTATGTATTTATTTTTTGTCCAATATTGTATTCTGGATGGTTGTTGTATTGTATTGCTTCCTAGAAATAGCTCATGCACTTGTGACACCGGAATCTGGGATGATTTTTGGATTATTCTATATTAAGTTGTTAATGACCCCATGTTTATTTCTATAAATTTCATTATTTATTATTTAAATGTATAAGGAAATTGATTTCAACAAAACACAAAAATTGGAATTCAATCGAGAGAGTAATTACCCGACTTGAACCCTAGTTGTTTGGGCAAATTTGCCTACCTAATTAGTCTTGAGAAGGTCAATAGGGCAAAACCACTCTCTCTACAGAGAGGTGTGAGAGTGGGTAAAATCGTGCAATAGTTATAGCATATTTCCCCAAACATGTCAATTGTGCCTTACATGCAATTACCTGTAAATTAGCCACCTAGGTAAAAAGTCTCTACTCTAGTGCCTTTTTATCCATTAGATACAACTTGTAGCAATTCTCGTTTAGAATAATCTAGTTGCATTTATAATTAGTAGTTGATAATAGTAGATTATTAAAGAAAAAAACCATAAATGATTGGAAGTGATATTTGGAACAATTACACAACTCCACTCTAGATAGATCTCGACTCCCTTCCAAGCTCCCTGTGGAAATCGATCCCGACCCACAAATTGGGTAAAAGCTATTGCGACCCTCTCTTCCTACCTTTTAGTAGTGCAGAGTAGGCAGTGATCACTTTTTTGCGTCGTTGTCAGGGAGCTGACAGGTTTGACTATCTATTTAGTTAGTTTTGTGTATTCTTCTTCTTTCCTTTTTTGTTATTTAGTTGTGTGTGTCAATACTTCAGGTACCAAATGGCTTTAAATGCTAGTGACCCTCTTGGAAACATGATTGCAGGGGAGGATGAGGAAATTGGAGAGATGATGTTCCCGCTAATGAACTGAGACGAGGCCGCCAGACCAATGCTAATGAAAATATTCCAAACCCTCCTCCGCCACCTCCAAGAGCGGTTCCTCGGGTGCTCCTTAACCAATGCTATGAGAATTCGAGCATGCAATTTTCAAATAACCAATGTGATGTTGATCTCACTTGAGCAGCATGAGTATTTTAAGGGCGTTGTGGGTCAAATTGCATACAAACATCTCAAGGGTTTGTGTATAAATGTTGGGGGAGTAAGCAGACTAATGTGTTCGAAGATACTCTTAGATTGAGACTTTTCCCATTTTCACTTCAGGGGAAAACATTAGATTGTCTTCGAGAAACTCCCCGACCATTCCATCATAACTTGGGATGAGTTGGCGGATAAGTTTATTTCTAAATTATTCTCACCCGGTCATATGGCAGAACTTCGAGATGAGATATTGGCCTTCAAGCAAGAGCCCACGGAACCGTTGCATGAGATTTGGGAGCGGTATAGAACAATAGTGAAGGAATGCTCCAATAATGACATGACAGAGAATATGTTGCAACAAACTTTCTACCGGGGCATCAATACTACAAATCAATGCATAGTGAGTCAATTGGCCGGGGATAATTTTATGAAGTTGGCGTATGTTGAAGCTTGTGCCATTCTTGATGAGATGACGGATACATCATCCGCATGGCAAAGTAGGGCCAATGTTCCTTAAGGTGACCCTAACCATTCATTTGCACAATGAATTACATGACCATGTGCAAGCTATAGCGGAGTTGGCAACTACTATGAATCAATTGGCTAAGGCACAGTTGCAACAACTCCAAAATCTTCGCCAAGTGAATGCCATGGAGGGTGTGAATATGCTAGTGAACCAAAGAAGGTGAAGAAAGCAACAAAACCAAGAGAATTTTGAGCAATTTGATGATGCATGTGATAGATTTCAAAATGATGGGTATGATGAACAAAATGAAGAGGTACAAATGTGAATAATTTTCAAGGCAATAGAGGCAACTCCTCAAACCAACAATGGCGACCCCAAGAAAATTGTGCCAATCAACAACAAGGTGGTTGTAATTGGAACAATAACAACCAAGGCGGTAATTGGGGGAACAATAAGTGTGAGCACGTGATTTTTGCATGGTAACAACAATTGGGGTAACAATAACAATCAAGGTGGATGGAATAATGGGAATCAAGGCAACCGGGGGCATGACTTTTAAAGGCCCCCTATGTACCAACAATCGAGAAATTCGTATTCATTTCAATGTCAAGGGTCTAGTTCTTCAGGCAATGATATGGGATGAATTGAGATGATTTTCGAGCAGATGATGAAGAAGAACCAAGATTCCGATGTTAAGTTGGCTTCTCACAATACCTCTATTCGGAACTTGGAGGTGTAATTAGGCCAAATCTCTCAATTGTTGAATACTCACCCTAATGGTTCTCTACCAAGTGACACGGTAGTAAACCCAAAGGGTGGGAACAAATATTATGTGATGGCGGTTACAACAATAAGTGGGAGAGGCGGTGATGTGAATTCCTCAAAGAAAAAGCAAATTGTGGATGAAAATGTTGAGTTGCAAGATGATGAAGTACCATTGGTTGTTGAAGATATAGTTGAGAACAATGTGAACAATAAAGTGAGGATAGACATTGATGAGGCTGATTCATGCCCAAACAACGGTCGTAGTCAATATAATCCGGCCAATTAAGTCCAGAGTCGATCCCACGGGGAATTAACCTATCAACTGCAACTTCTAAAACCCAATATCACTTCTGAATCAGCTTCCCAAAACTTTTGAATATATTTTTGTGGATGTTTTCTACTATCTAACTGTTGCAAGAAACTAAAGACTTGAAAGAAAAGATTGAATGTTGTGTAAAGAATGAAGAGAAAGACTAAGGTATTGATTTCCCCTATTGATGGAACCCCTTTTGTTTATGCTCATACAAATTGTCAATTATTATATCAATCATGAACGCTATTTTTACCATAATTCTCTCCCGAGCAACTATAATAATTTACTAATGTACTCTCCCGAGCTACCCTAGCTAGCTTTAATTTGAACAGTTCACTTTAGATTGCACCCAAGGTTTCGTTATTCCTAACCCCACCTTTACGCCTAAAATTATAGATTCCTCCAATAATCTAGGTATGGTGTTGTTCAACAATTTACCTAAATATGCACTCTTTTTCAAGTTATGCACACTAAATAGGCACAGAAATTGAGAGCTCTATCAATTAACTACAACAAGAACGAAGTTGAACAAATAGAAATCTAGCTAACAATTTATAATCACATAACCCGGAAGTTCATCACTCAATAGGTTCCATCAAAACCTTAGATAAAGAATTAGCTACTCATAATCAAAGAAACAAGATAGATAATTAAATTCATACTCAAAGATTCAATGTAAAAGAAAGAAAGATGTTGAGAGAGTTCTACCTTACTAGTTTGCTTGCAAAAGTAATGAATAATACAATAATTGCCTCTCTTGGGCGAATCCTAATATTAAATATAGGGTTTAGGTTACATAATTCACGTGTGGACAATTGTATTATCAAAATCAACACTGTTAAGGAAAAATAAGAGGAAGAAGAAATAGAATATATAATTCCGAGTTCACAATTTGCTTGTGTATCCTTAAGGAATTTTAACCCCCTCACAGTTTCCAAGGTAATGGACTAAATCCTCCCAGGATAAAACGGAATAACATTCCTGCGACTGTGGCAATACAAGAAGCAGGATACCAACGAACTCAAAGAGCGGAGTGAATCACACTTACAATTTTCAAGGAACAAGAAAGCTCAAGAATTTTTGGATTAATGAACTTGCAGAGAGAGGAAAAGTAATTTGTTGGTTTCTGAATTTCTGAATTTCTAGAATGGAAGCCATGCCTGAATTTATAGGCAATTGTTGGCTTTGTGAAAAGGTATGGTGCCTCTTCGTGGTGTCTGTTCATTGTGAATAGACACCTGATAGGAAGATACGTTCTTTCAACGTTATTTATTAAACTGGGTCAACTAGTTTAACCAAATAAACCGGGCCAAATTTTGAAGCCCAATCCGGTCCATTTAATTTCCCACCATTACCCAATTCACACTACTCATCTTTAAAGCCCAATGGCTTAAAAGTCCAACAATCCCCCACATGAATGGGGAATGGCTATATAGAGAAAAAAAAAAGATATATAGAAATTGTGTGATTCACAAGAAAAGATCGATCGCATCCGGATAAGTAGGTTTCCCTTTGAACTTTCCATAGTGAACATATGTCGGATATACTCGGTCAATCGGTAGATTTGATATCTTTGAACCGTCGAACTTTGGTGTATACCTAGACAACCATATGTCACACAATCGACCATTAACCGTCTTTTGGTTCTCATTATTATGTTCGTTTCAGCCATGAACATCGCCTGGTCTCATAAGTGCGTAGAGAATTGGCCTTACAGAATTCTCCTTGAAGCGGCTTACACTTCACACTTACATAGGTGATTCCTAAACATGTAATCCTTTAGATTGACACTATTTGATAGATACCTCATCAAACTTAGGTAATCATTAAAGAACGTGTAAAGTTCTATCCTTGTTACTGAACATTGTCTTCATCACGAGAATGGACCAAAGATTTTATTTTGACAATGTTGAACCGGTCAATCACAACTTTGTTTGAGCTCCTTGAACCTAGATCTCGGAACATCCAAAATTCTAGGTAGAGTTACCGCCATGTTGACTTGTCCTCGACCATAGTCCCATTCCCTTAGATGATTTCTCAACTCCCTCTCTAGTTAAGCCTTTTGTAAGCGGATCCGCAACATTATCCTTTGATCTTACATAATCAATAGTGATAATTCTACTAGAAAGTAGTTGTCTAACGGTATTATGTCTTCGCCGTATATGACGAGACTTTCCGTTATACATAACGCTCCCTGCCCGTCCTATTGCAGCCTCACTATCGCAATGTATGCAAATAGGAGCCAAAGGTTTTGGCCAAAACGGAATGTCTTCTAAAAAATTCCGAAGCCATTCAGCTTCTTCACCGGCTTTATCCAATGCTATAAACTCTGATTCCATTGTAGAGCGAGCAATACACGTCTGTTTAGAAGACTTCCAAGATATTGCTCCTCCACCAACAGTAAACACATATCCACTTGTGGACTTTGTTTCTATTGAGCCGGTTATCCAATTTGCATCACTATATCCTTCGATAACTGCAGGATATTTATTGTAGTGCAAAGCGTACTCTTGAGTATACTCCAAGTATCCCAGAACTCGTTTCATTGCCACCCAATGATGTTTGTTGGGATTACTTGTGAATCGACAAAGTTCACTTATCGCACAAGCTATATCAGGTCGTGTACAGTTCATGATGTACATTAAGCTACCCAACACACGAGCATACTCCAATTGAGATGTACTTTCACCTTTATTCTTCATAAGATGATGGTTTAAGTCAATTGGAGTCCTTGCACTTCTAAATTCCAAATGTTTGAATTTTTCAAGTACCATTTTCACGTAATGTGATTGAGACAAAGCTAGACCTTGAGGAGTCCTTTGGATTTTAATTCCTAGAATTATATCGGCAACTCCTAAGTCTTTCATATCAAACTTACTAGCAAGCATGCGCTTAGTAGTTTGAATGTCGGCAACGTCTTTGCTCATTATTAGCTTATCATCAACATATAAGCAAACAATGACTATATGATTTGGAACGTTTTTAATGTAAACACATTTATCACATTCATTAATCTTAAATCCATTTGACAACATTGTTTGGTCAAATTTTCGCATGCCATTGCTTGGGTGCTTGTTTTAGTCCATAAAGGGACTTAACAAGTCGACACACCTTCTTTTCTTTTCCCGGAACCACAAACCCCTCGGGTTGGTCCATGTAGATTTCTTCCTCTAAATCACCATTTAAGAAGGCTGTTTTCACATCCATTTGATGGATTTGAAGATCATACAAGGCGGCTAACGCGATTAGCATCCGAATGGATGTAATTCTTGTTACCGGTGAGTATGTGTCAAAATAGTCAAGACCTTCTCGTTGTCTAAATCCTTTGACGACAAGTCTTGCCTTGTATTTGTCAATAGTACCGTCGTCTTTCATTTTCTTCTTGAAAATCCATTTAGAACCCAACGTTTTGTTACCTGGAGGAAGATCAACCAATTCCCAAGTATGGTTGCTCAATATGGATTCTATTTTACTATTGACAGCTTCTTTCCAATATTGTGCTTCTGAGGAAGACATTGCTTCCTTGAAGGTACGAGGCTCATTTTCTAACAGAAAAGTCAAAAAATTTGGACCAAATGAAGTAGATGTCCTTTGACGTTTACTTCTTCTCGGATTTTCTTCATTAGGCATACCATCCTGTTATTTCCTCCCGAGGTCGTTTTGACTTTTGGCAGGTCACTTCACTTTCTTTTTTATACGGATAAATAGTTTCAAAGAATTCAGCATTATCTGATTCTATTATCGTATTAATGTGAATCTCAGGATTTTCTGATTTATGAACCAGAAAACGATATGCCTTGCTATTGGTTACATATCCAATAAATACACAATCAACCATTTTTGGACCTATCTTAACCCTTTTAGGTTTAGGAACTTGTACCTTAGCTAAACACCCCCACACTTTGAAGTATTTCAAGCTAGGCTTCCTTCCTTTCCACTTTTCATAAGGAATGGATTGTGTTTTACTATGAGGTACACGGTTGATTATCCGGTTAGGTGTAAGTATAACTTCCCCCCACAAGTTTTGTGGTAAGCCATGACTTATTAGCAATGCATTCATCATCTCCTTTAACGTTCAATTCTTCCTCTCTGCAATTCCATTAAATTGTGGAGAGTAAGGGGCAGTTGTTTGGTGAATAATGCCATTTTTCAAACATATTTCTTCAAAAGGAGATTCATATTCGCCACCCCTATCACTTCTTATCATTTTGATCTTTTTGTTTAGTTGCGTTTCAACTTCACTCTTGTATTGCTTGAAAGCATCAATTGCCTCATCTTTACTATTAAGTAAATAAACATAGCAATATCTCGTGCTATTATCACGACCCCAAATCCGGTCGTGATGGCGCCCAGCACATTGCTACATGTCGCAAATATCTGTGTGAATTAAGTCTAAAGGACTTGAATTCCTTTCCACGGACTTATAAGGATGCTTAGCATACTTTGATTCCACACATATTTGACATTTAGAATTAATGCAATCAATTTTGGCAATACTTCTAGATTTATCATCTTTCGCAATGTTTTGAAGTTTACGTGACCTAAACGCGCATGCCATAAAGTGTTTGACTCAAGCAAGTAAGAAGAAGCATTCACTTTATTGATTGGAACTGCTATTACATTTAGCTTGAAAAGGCCCTCACTTAGGTAACCTTTTCCAACATACAAATCGTTCTTACTAATTACAACACTATTAGAAACAAAAATACATTTGAATCCATTCTTGACAAGAAGTGAGGTAGACACAAGATTCTTGCGAATTTCTGGAACATGGAGGACTTGGTTTAGAGTCACTATTTTTTCAGACGTCATCTTCAACGCAATCTTGCCAACTCCTTCAATTTTGGCCGTAGATGAATTTCCCATAAAGATAGTCTCGTCGGGACCTGCGGGGACATAAGAAGAAAATAATTCCTTGTTAGCACAAACATGGCGGGTGGCTCCAGAATCTATCCACCATTCTTTCGGATTTCCTACCAAGTTGCATTCAGACAACATGGCACACAAGTCTTCCATTTCATCTTCAACCATGTTGGCTTGATTCTTTTTCTTCTTATCATTCTTTGGCGCACGACAATCTGCCGCCTTATGCCCAATTTTTCCACAGTTGTGGCAATTACCCTTGAACTTCTTCTTGCTTGGGTAATTCTTTGGTCCGGAAGCTTTCTTCCTCTTCTTATTTTGTGGTGCCTCCTCAACAATGTTTGCCCCCACAATTGTCGAGTTTCCACGTGACTTCTTTTCAGCATTTTTGTTGTCCTCTTCTATCCTCAAACGAACAATCAAGTCTTCTAGAGTCATCTCCTTCCGTTTGTGTTTAAGATAATTCTTAAAATCCTTCCACAACGGAGGTAGCTTCTCAATGAAAGCAGCAACTTGAAAGGCCTCATTAATGACCATACCTTCAATAACAAATTCGGAGTTAATAATAAGATAAATCTTATTAATAGAATTATTGATTTGGGTCATACCTTCAGCAAGGTTGTCATGTATAATGACTTGTAGTTCTTGGACTTGTGTTATGACCGACCTAGTGTCAATCATCTTGAAATCCAGGAACCTTGCAGCCACGAACTTCTTAAGTCATGCATCCTCGGTCTTGTACTTTTTCTCAAGCGCATTCCATAACGCTTTTGAAGTTTCCATGACACTATAGACATTGTACAAACCATCTTCCAAACAACTCAAAATATAATTTTTGCATAAGAAATCAGAATGTTTCCATGCTTCAGTTACAACAAGTCGTTCATTGTCCGGAGTATCCTCAGCCATGACCGGAGGATCCTCCTTAATAAAACGTTGCAAACTCAATGTAGTAAGATAGAAGAGCATCTTCATTTGCCAGCGTTTGAAGTCAATACCGGAAAAACTTTCCAGGTTTTTTTGCCGGTGCCATAGCATGGGCCGGAGTAGAACGGCTTGACGATGTAGCAACACTTGTCATAGTAGCACCCGTTCCCACATTTCCATTAGTTTGGTTTTCATTCGTCATATTTCTGTAAAGTCAAAAACAATACAGAACTTTATTAAATCGGTGAAGTTTTTATATCTTCAAACTGAATACCAAACCAAACATACAACACGTAATAGTGGTGAAGTTTTTATATACTTCAAACCCGTACGTTTATTATTCCGGCAAAGTTTTTATGTACTTTAAACCGGAGAGAAACAATTTATGGAGTAAAAAGCAACAAGGCTTTAGTCTCCAAATTGCAAAAAATTTAACTTGCGGTCGAAATTAACAAAACTTTATTAAATCAGTGAAGTTTTTATATCTTCAAACTGAATACCAAACCAAACATACAACACGCAACAATGGTGAAGTTTTTATATACTTCAAACCCGTACGTTTATTATTTCGGCAAAGTTTTTATATACTTTAAACCGGAGAGAAACAATTAATGGAGTAGAAAGCAACAAGGCTTTAGTCTCCAAATTAATGCAAAACAATGCCGGAAAAAAAAAATTTAACTTGCGGTAGAAATTAATACTGCAAAATTAAATTAAATTGCTATTGCTTTCAACACCAAACGTTGCTTCAACAATTTTAAAATTGTAACCAATGAGAAACAAGAACTACTAAAACCAAAGTAGTTACTCTTTTCTTTTATTTTTAAACAAATTACAAATTTAAGCGGCAATACTTGTTTCTTTATCAATCGACGTTATTCTATTTGCGTCTCTTAAGAAGTTAGGCAACGATCAGCCAAACTTTTGTTTATTGATTTGTTCTCAATTTCTAGCAAATACACGTTATAATAAACAGTAAAATTCCTTAAGATGTTAGGCCACGTGTATTATCAAAATCAACACTGTTAAGGAAAAACAAGAGGGAGAAGAAATAGAATATATAATTCCGAGTTCACAATTTGCTTGTGTGTCCTTAAGGAATTTTAACCCCTCACAGTTGCCAAGGTAATGGATTAAATCCTCCCAGGATAAAACGGAATAAACCTTCCTGCGACATCGACAATACAAGAAGTAGGATACCAACAAACTCAAAGAGCAGAGAGAATCACACTTACAATTTTCAAGAAACAAGAAAGCTCAAGAATTTTTGGATTAATGAACATGCAGAGAGAGGGAAAGTAATTTTTTAGTTTCTGAATTTCAGAATGTCTATAATGGAAGTCATGCCTGAATTTATAGGCAATTGTTGGCTTTGTGAAAATGTATGGTGCCTCTTCATGGTGTCTGTTCATTGTGAACAGACACCTGATAGGAAGATACGTTCTTTCAACGTTATTTATTAAACTGGGTCAACTAGTTTAACCAAATAAATCGGGCTAAATTTTGAAGCCCAATCCAGTCCATTTAATTTCCCACCATTACCCAATTCACACTACTCATCTTTAAAGCCCAATGACTTAAAAGTCCAACAAAATTATTGTCTTCGAGGTTGTTGTACATGAATGAAAATCAAAGACTCAACAAATTTGAACTTTCAAACTATTTCTCTATTTTAATTACGTGTAATCCGTATCTTAAATTCCTCAACTATTTTCGCATCACCTCCAATTTGCAACAATATGTTTGTCTTTAAATATCGACAAAAATTAATATGTTTATAAACCCAAGTAGGTATTACCTAAAACTCTTAACATCAATTGTTAAATATTTTCAATCTAATTAGTAGGTATTACCGAATAATCTGAACACCGAATATTATCGGAGTTTTAAGGAACAATAACAGGTGGTGGCCTTTAGGATTGCTTCCCAATTTAATTATTGGTAATTTCTTCAAGCTATTTATTTTTAGTATATTCATGAATTCATCTGTGATCCTTCTTCAAATTGTACTTTTCAATTCATCTGGCTGATTGGAATCTTTGAAGATTTAGGGAGCACAATTTGCATTTATAAAGAACTAGACTTAGTGTATGCGCTTTGCGCGTGTTCACCTTGATTTAAAAAATTGTATAAATATTATTCAAAAATTATGTTTGAGTTATAAAATAAAAATATAAACTCCTAAAATTAATGAATATTGATCATATATACCTGACTTAATAAAGAAATTGGCTTTGCCTCAAATTTGGTTTAAACTTTATTCTAATATCATAATTTTATCAGTTTAATTTCATAAATTATCATGCTTCCTAATTTCGGCATGAACATATAGCCCTTAAGAATCTAAATAAAATTTTCTAAAGATATTTTTTGAAAAATTATTCTCAAATCCATTTGAGGAGACATAAACAGAGTAAATTAGCTATACTTTTATTGCAATCCCACAAAGATTTTTAAAATAACACAAAATATTAATTGCAAATGAAGTGATTAATTTAGGGGCTTAATTGAACATAAATAAATTATATTGTATAACTACAATAAGAATTTTTTTTCTTTGGTGAGCGGTGATTATTACGTTAAGCATCCTAAATTTGCATTTATGAATTTGCTTTTAATTAATATAATTTATATAAGATGTAATATCAATAGATTTCAAAGTTTTAAATATTAGGACTTCTACCTAGTTTAAAAGGAAAGACTTGACAAATAAAATTTTAGTTGCTTCCAAACTCCTAAATATTAGGAAAGTAGCATAAATTATAATAATGTCAAAAGTAAATTTTATTTTTAAAGGCTAATAAAACGAAGGATATTTTGATAAGAGATTTCGTTCTTTTAATGTAGTATACAAAGAGATATAGATGAATAAGGTCCAAGGATTGTAACTAGAATTCTAAGAAAGTCTAAATACATAGCCCCATTCTTGACATTGAATTAAAAATATATATTTAATCATACTTAGTGTTTATACCAAGCTGATGAATACATAATATATTATGTGTATATTATTTATTTTTTACTCCCTTCGGTTTAAAATAAATGATTTTTAAGTTGTTTTCACACAAATTAAGAAATTCACATTTTAACATTAATTAGTAATAGAATTGACCATATTAAATTTTACTATCTCTTTACATAAATACTTCTGACACATACTCCAACACTATTTACTCCAAGGACAATTTAGGGAAAAAATAATTAATTCATTTTTGAAATCCAAAAAAATTACTTATTTTGAACCATAAAATAAGGTAAAAAAATAATTTATTTTGGATCGAAGGGAGTAACTGTTTGCACATCCTTTAGAAAATATATTTGGCAACCCTAATCATAATCTTTTCCTAAATCCTACATGAGTATATGTTCTTTTGTGTTAAACATAAAACATGTTTTTGTGAATTCTAGAATCTGTACCATCATCATTTCTCTAACCATTAATTCTCATCATGTTTTAATCATGTTCAATTTTTTTTATTGCTTGCAGACAAATTAAAATGGCATCACATCACTACTTTATCTGTTTTCTTGCAATGGTCTTTATTATTAGTGAAAGTAAAGCATGCCACCCTAATGATCTCAAAGGTCTCACTGATTTCAAAGCTGCAATACATTCTGATTCTTCTGGTAGGCTAAAAAACTGGATTGGCCAAAATTGCTGCAATTGGGCTGGCATTTCTTGCAATTCTGAAACAGGCAGAGTTGTAGGAATTAATCTCCCTGGTTACTATGACGCCGGCGATGAATTTGCTCCTTTTTTTGTATCTCATACTATGACTGGCTCAATCTCTCCTTCAATTACACTTCTCACTTCTTTAGAATCTATTGATCTTAGTATGCTAATAGGATTAACAGGCCAAATTCCTCCATCAATTGGTGTTCTCAAAAATCTCAAAAAACTTACCTTACAAAACAATCAAATCTCTGGTGCATTACCTGACTCCATTTCAAACTTGACAAATTTAGAGTTCTTGAATCTTGAAAATAATCTCTTGACAGGGAGTATACCAGAAAATATTGGGAATTTGCAAGCAATACAGCAGCTTTCTTTGTCGAATAATTCATTAACTGGGACAATCCCATTTTCAATTACAAAACTACATTCCATTTCAGGTATTTTCCTAGCACAAAATCAGCTTGTAGGAGAAATACCATTGCCTTTAAATCCAGGCCAATGGTCTTCACTACAACATTTGAGACTCGAAAATAATCGACTCACTGGAATTATACCTCCATCAGTTGGCTACTTAACATCACTTTTGAGATTTTCTGTAGCAAATAATCATCTTACAGGGCCTATTCCTTCAACTATAGGGAACTTAAAATATTTGCGACAATTGATGGTCAATAACAATCAGTTATCTGTTGTGTTACCAAACTCTATATGTGGAGTTACACAACTTGATGTCCTGTTTATTTCTCATAACAAGATTGTAGGACCATTGCCTGTTTGTCTTTTTTCCTTTAAATATCTTCGACAGGTTGATGTACAATTCAAAAGTTTGAATTAACTTATATATGTAAGAAAGATGTAAGCCAGGATGACTGGCCACTGAAAAATCTATTTAAGCTTTGACCATATAATGTATTGTTTCTTCAACAGCACTCTTCCTTCTTCTTTTATCGAGTGTTTTTCATGCTTATTTCTAATTTCTTCGCATTCAGAATTTAAGAAAATTGGCCAAATGTGATAAAAATGCACAACAGAATGTTATAGATGTATAAAAATTGCTGGCTGTGGGGTTCGAACCCACGCGCACTTATGTGCAGAAGATCTTAAGTCTTCCCCCTTAACCTCTCGGGCAAACCAGCGATAGTGACGGCTGAATTCTTTGCTGCTATAATTACCAAAATTCACATTTGGAGAGATTTATTTCAATGCTTGTCTTCTGGGGAAAAAAATTGAGAGGATGTACTTAAAAAACTTATTTCTCCCACCCTAATAATTTAACCATAATATATGGAGATTTCTTTATAACAATATCTTGTATAAGATTCATTCATTACAAAAGTTATAGTTTTTCCAAATCAATTTTTTAAGTTGGATTTTACCTTTCTATAATAGTTATTTTGCCCATAATAGCAACAATCATCTTTATGGCATTTATTCTCTTTATAAAATTATAGCTCTATAACAACCACATAAAACTTTAAAATTATCAATAAGAAGCCTAAAGATTTTAATCCGATCAAATTTCTTAAAACTTTAATGCACCATTTATAATTAAAAATATTATATTACATACTTTTATAATTAAAGATTTCACTTACTTCGATTAAAGAATATACTTGTATATTTTTGTTTCATTGCACAAAAGGTTCAATTATGCATAATATTTATATTTGAAGATCTGCACACGCAATCTTTTTCACTGAACAAAATTTTCATCTTGTATAATAAAATTCGATGATTCGCACATACTTTTTTCAAAAATCTTCCATCAATCTTGGAAGAATTTAGTTTTCTAGTAGCTTTAAAATGCGTGCCTTAAAGTTTAAATCTTTGCAAATTTAGTTATGAATTTATTAAATATTTAATTAGTAAAATATGTATATCCTTTGAAATTTTAAATTTGATCATGTTTCTAATTTTTCCACTTTGGGTGGTTATAATTTCTTTCAAACTCCATTAGAGTTGCAAACAAAATTTATCGTCTTTGCTTGTATTTAAAATCAAATAATAGAATGTCAAGAATTTGAAAGAGAAAAGTAAAATACTTACCTTAAATCTAAAATTTAATCATGAAGGGAATTCATGGAGCAATTGACAATCATTGTGCTCAATCCCAAAGCTTCTACTCAATTGGTTAGAATCTCGTGGTGATAACGTGTTATGAAATAATAAAAGAAGAAGAACAATATTGCAGAGAAAGATAGAGAATTCTTATTGAATTTTGGGATGAATTACAATAGAATAAAACCCTCTATTTATAGGGAGATGGTGACTTAGCCACCAAGTAATAAATTTTATAATCTCTCCAAATATGGACATTCACCGTAAATAGAATTCTATTTATAACACTCCCACTGAATGTCTATTCAACAGATAATGTGTCTCGTTAAAACCTTAACTAAAAGAAAACCCAATGGGGAAAAAATTCTAGAGAGGGAAAAAGATTACACATATCTAATAATACGCATTTTGGTTGCCTCTTTAAAAACCTTACAAGGAAAACCTAGTGGGATAAAACCTTGTAAGGGAAAAAGAGTACAACGCGCATTAATTCCCCCTGATGAGAGTATTAATTCACATCCTTGAGCCTACATATCCCAATCTTGTGCACTAGCTTCTTGAAGGTTGACGTCGACAAACATTTTATATCAATTTCAATATATTTTCATAATGACATAACATAGAGATCTCTTCATTCATATATTCAGATACCTGAATCTCTCATGAGATATTATGAAGTGTTATGTTATGTGATCTTCTAGATCACTTGCCTCCTTTATTATGATCATTTTCTCATCTTCTTTATCAAGAAGTTTATTTGAAACCGATTGTCTATACGCTTTAAGCTTACCATAGACTTTGTCCTTCTAGGACTTAATATGAGCATTTGCAATGAGAAAATAGTTACTTTATTTGGGTGAGCAAATGCGCCCGACATGCTTTGCAATAAATTGCACATGAATTATCCTTTTATGAACTTCAAGTTCATATTATTTTATTCGAGGATCTCGATGTATAAATGATAATTCATTCTATGTAACGTTTTCTCAACGATTGTATCTTGTCTCCCCCTCATGTTAGAAAAACTAACTTGTTTTCTCAACTTTGAGAACCCATCTTTGTGTGTTATGGTGTTAACCAAAATATACACCGCACATCAATAATAATAAGATGGAATTATTTGGTTCGTGACCCTGAACCACTTGTGAGGGGAGAAAATAATATACTTTCGTATATAATGTATATCAAACTAATATACAAAACTTTGTTCTCATAAGTAATAGTTTAGCTATTAAGTGGAGGCACTCAATAAATTATTTTGCTAAACCAGCTATGATATAGACCAACTTATCAAGATGAATTTCTTGAATAGAAAATCTGGAAATTATGATCTAAATCAAATTATTGAGCAAGTTACCTCGCACACACCGGCCAGGTTGCGGGTTAATAATAATTGCACATGTAACCATCTCATAGATGCATCTTATGTGGTATACATGGCGGGTGAATGTGCCCATATCCACCTTTGATATTTTCAGCATTCATGGGATTCAATCCCAATTTTAATTGATCTATTAATTAATGAGAACAAGCAATGTCTAAGAGAATACGTAAAGAACTTTCTAGTTCTTTAATATTTACCCATATAAATTCTCTTTTATTTTTGCACATCATACTTGAATTAACATGGCTAAACCAATTATGCCAACTGGATAAATTATCAATATTGATAAACTTCAAATTTACACCATAACTTGTGCAATTATCAATAAACTCCAAGTTTATTATGATATGGGTTTTTATATCAATAGACATCCACTTTATTGTGGTATTCTTTTGTTTATGTAGTACAAATTGGAGAATAAAGGGGGTAGCTTTTCACATGCATATTACCCCGCTACAAGTTGTAGTAATAGAAGATATTAAATCTTTATTTTATTTATAGTCTCAATATAATCAACCGCTTTCGTGTATACGTTGGAAACTGAATAAGTTTCTTTGCGAAGAAGGGCAATTTCTGTTGCATTGATCCTACTTCGGAAGCTCATATCTTTTTATCTACAAGGAATTTTAAGGTGATTCAAAAACAAAAGTTGTAGAAAATCGTGTCTAGTTTTTGCAAAGCTAAAGTAATCTTGATTTGGACGTGTGAGTAAATAGTTATGGACGTTACCCTATAGGGTGTCCGAGAAGGATATCTAATACACATGTATATATTGGGAATCTTATATCTCGAAATTTATACGGATTCAGACAATGAGTATCAAATAAAAGTTATAGCCCTATGTTTCTAGTTTCCAGAACATCAAACCATTCATCATTCGGAGTTGTGTGTAAATAGTTATGACCATTATACTGAAGCCTGTCCGGAGGAACCGGAATTTGTTCACCGCGATCGCGAAGCCTTTCCCGCGATCGCGAAGGGTAAATTTTAGGCCAAATTTTGTTCTCCGCGATCGCAGAGCCATTCCCGCGATCGCGATGAGTAATATGCCTGGGCAGAATGTTTTTAAAACATTCCAGTCGCGAAATCAACCCATTTTTCCACCATTTTTGGTCATTCTTGAGAGCGTTTGGACGGGAATTGAAGGGATTTCGACGGGGAATCATTGGAGGTAAGTTTTATGAGTTAAATACATGATTTTATCAAAGAATCTTCCATTAATTCTCTGAATTTGGGTAAGAAATCAAGAAAACTAGGGCTTTGAGCAAAAATCTTAAAATGGGGATTTGAAGGACCATTTGTGGTCCGAATTGGGAGTTCTTGGTATGTACGGACTCGTGGAGAGACGAGGATTCCGAAAATGTGAGTTTCATAATTTTCGAGATGTGGGCCCGGGGCTCGGGTTTTGCCAATTTCGTGATTTTTGATATTTTTCGAGTTCTTTCGATTGGGTTATGTTCCATTAGCCTATTTTGATTTGTGCTAGTTTTGACGTGCGTGGATGCCGGTTCGAGGAGCTAAGGCGTCGCGGGCATGAGCTTTCGTCGGTTCGAGGTGGGTAATACTTGTAAATGATGTCCTGAGGGTTAGTAAACCCCGGACTTGCACATCTTAGTGTTGTGTTGAGGTGACTTGCACGCCGGATAACGGGCGTGGGGTAGAGCACCATTGGGGATCGTGACTTGGTCCGTCCGCGTAATAAATAATAACACCTAATTGTTGTAATGAATTGGACTAATTATCATATTTGGGCTTCGTGCCGATTAGTTGAATCCTTCGGGGATTAGTATCATTGTCTTGATAACACCGTACATATTTTTATCTAAATTTAAGGTTTTAAATGGTATTTTTGCTATTCAGCATTCTTATAAGGTTATGAAAAACTTGAACAAGGTCTTAATAATATTTTAGCTGTGAGCTAATATGATATTGTTGCCCGTAGGGCTTTCTTGATTATTTGTTAGACTGATTGGGCCGAGGGCCATATGTTAGGGGATGACTTTTCATGTGAGCATATGCATACACATGCATGGATCGGACCGCACGCCCCAGTGGTATACGGATCGGGCTGCGCGCCGCAGCAGGTGTGATATTAATATTGTGCTTGGGCTGTAGGAGCCCCTCCGGAGTCTGAACCCCCACAGTGAGCACGGGTACCCAAATTGGATCGGGCTACACGCCGTAGCGGTCATATGCGTTGCATGGCATACATACATTGGTTTACGTGTACTACGTGGCATAACATTCAGTACTCATACATTACTGGCACACATGCATTAGTTGCCTTATTGACCAGATCTCCTGGTGTAAATTGATAAGGAGTGCTGAGCCCGAGGGGCTGATTTGAGTGCGGACTTGCACTGCTTGAGATTGTATCCAGGTATTGGTATATTATCATGAAAGAAAGTAGCTAAAAATCGAGATTCCTAAATAATCTACTCACATATACTTGAAAGGAATAAAAAGATTTTTGCCTAACATGAATTACTCCCACAAAATCAAAACAAAAATCGTCTATTTTTTACGATGTGTATTTTTGTGAATTTTCGTGTTATTTCTGGTAATTGTTTGCATTTGTATATGCATGATTGTATGTGTTTAAATTAATAAAAATACAAAAATAGGTCATATTTACATTTTTTGATCTAACTTTGCAATTAGGGGTAGTTTAAGTTTATTTTTGCAAAATAAAATCACAAAAATATGTATTTTTTGCTTTTCTAGTATTTAATATCCCAATTGTGTGATTTATATTTAATTGATGTTTAAATTGAGTGTGTTAATTGTTAATATAACTTAATTAGTATTTCTTATAATTTAATTGATTTTGTAGTGTAATTTTTGTTTTAATTAGAAAATTAAATTAAAGAGATAAGGAAAACAAAATCAAATGAAAAGAAGAGGAATTAAATCGGATTGGGCCACCCATTTTCGGCCAAGACCAGGCCCAAAGAACCCAAAACCTGACCCAAGCCCAATAACCAAATGACCCCCCCCATTTCATTTTGCTCATTCTATTCTTGAATACCCAAAGAACAAAAATTAAAACCCTAGCCCCTCTCCTTCTTCTCCTACAGCCGGCGGCGTCCAACCAACCACCATCACCCCATAGCCGTCGTCGAGCAACTGCCGCCCGCCAGACCAGCGACCAAACGGCCATCGCCCAGCCTCCCTTCGCAATCAAAGCCCCAGCCTTCGAGACCCAATCCGAGCCCCCCCACGAACCCTAGAAGATGTTCAAGACGGTTTTGAAAATTTTGGAGGTTTAAACAGATTTTAATCGAGTTGCTCTCACTTGAGAACACCTGATTAAATCCGTTTAGCCTCAAAAAATTCCAAAACCCGAGTTTGAATCCAAGGCTGCCGATTTCCTATTTCTCTATTTCAAGGTATTTCTTTTCCATTATTATTTACTTACATTCGTCAATTTGGTGTAATTACTTTTCGTTAGTTTCGTTTATTTGATTGATGTTCTTCGGACATCTTCAAATTCTTCTTCTTTTGGGACCTTTTATTTGGTCGACTTGTTGTTTCTCTGATTTGTTTGTTATTCTTCGTTGTTAACATGTAATTGTGAATCGAATTCACTTCGTTGTTAATATCGTCGATTTGTTTGATGTTGAAATCCAACATGCTGCCCGAGAATGTGTATTATCACTATCTGTTTGTCGATTATCGGTTATCGATTGCACATATCGTAATTGTGTAATCGAATGTTGTCAAATACGTGTTCGCGTCGATTAGCGTCGTCGATTAGTTAGCTTCATTTTTTTTTCTCTTTTCTCTTCTTTGGCCGAGAACACTGTTTTAGTGAATTGTCAATTCTAAAGTTCTGTTTTGTCTATTTGATTACCAATGTTGTTGAATACAGGTTCGCGTCGATTAGCGTCGTCGAACATTTAGTTTCGTATTTGTTTCATTTTTTCTTCTTTTCTCTCGGCTTTGAGTGTTATAAATTGTGAATTTGTTTGTCGGCTTTATGTTATCGATTATACAAGTTGTAATCGACTGTTTGAATGTCGTCGATTAGATTCGTAGGTTCGTTTGTTAGAACATTAGAGCACAAGTCCGGCATTGGCCGAGATTTCCCGATTCACTGTTCCTGTGTTTGTTTGAATGTCAATCGCACATATTGTGATTCGACTCAACGAATGTTGTTGTTTAAATTCACGGAATTATTGTTTGAGAATCCCGGGCAGATTGATTCATGTTGGTTTGAATTGAACTATTCTTTTGTTTGCTTGATTCTGTTGATTGATTCTGTTAGTTCATTGAATTGGATATAGCTGTGTTGGATTTTTAACTTAAAATCTGAAAGCCAACAGATAGTTTGTCTAAGAGGTGTAGTGCACATGGGAACTATGTCACATGTTTTGAACAGAAAGAACATGGCTTGCCAATACACCTTTTCATTTAAATAGGACTGGACAGAGAGTTGTCATGATAGTTCTTAGTGTATTAAACCCTTGTGAATGCTCTTTAGAGCTGGAAAACCAAAGGCACATGGGAGGATGATTTAGAGGTTCAAAGAGAGGCATGTGCAAGGAATATTTGACAGGTTTTGAGGATTGTTTTCTTTGCCTATAAAAGAAGGAGGCACTGGAAAACAGAACACACAAAAAAAAACAGAGAGAGTACACAGCAGAGAGTACACGTTTGAGAGCAGAAAAACAGACACACATACAGTGATATACCCTTCTGATATACACACTGTTTTCACACACACACTGTTTGCACACATACTGTTTTCACACACACAAACAACAGTGACATACTCTCTGAAAACACACATACTCACAGATATACCCACTGGAAGCAAGCACATTCACACATTGAAATCATCTGGCAGAACAGTGACATACTTCTTGGTTTTCTGGTTCATTGTGCATTTCTACCAGTGATTTGTTTGTTACTACTCTCATATTGATTTTTGGGGTTGTCGTTCACTGTTCCACCAAGTGTCTTGGGTGTTTCGTTCTATTGTCGATCTTCTGCTGTTTTGAAACTCCGAACTGTTGCTGATTTTGTTGCTATTGGATTAATTGTTGTCTGCTGCTGTTTGACTTACCATCTCCTTCTTCTCATTTTCCAATTCAGGTACACACTCGAATTAGCAGTTGATATAATCACAAATAAGATCGGAACGAGTCGATTTTCAGATTGCAGTTATGTGTTAATTTGGATATGTATAGGTGCAGTTTCGCTTAAGTTGATAAGTAGAGATACGTATGTAATTTGTTTGATTTGAATAACACTATGAATTGTTAATTGGAACACCAGTTTTGAAAGCTTATTCGTATGGAACTATTTTAAACGGTGTGTTTTTCTGTTAATTGGAACATCAAATTTTAACTGTTAGATTCACATGGAACTATTTTTTTTTTTTTTTTTTGTAAGTCATCAATGGTTGTTTTCGTTGGAATATACGCAAATTTGGAATGAAGGGTGATTCAACTTACCTATGTTAGCATTAATGAAACAATCAAATTAATTGGTATGACCAAACTAGAATCTATTTTTTTTTTCAATTTATAATTGTAAGTTAGCAATTCAAACGTGTTCAGGGAACTTAACTTGTTATAATACTGCAAATAATCGTTTTTTTTTGGATTCTCGATCAAATTGGTTTAAGGTAAAAAATGAAAACATTCTATTACCATAGCATACATTCTTAGGCTTTCCCCTTATTTGAGCAGTCTTTGAATTTAGCGGATTAAGGATAGTAAACAATCTTACTTTTTATAATTAACCAAGACGCATTAATTCTATCTTGTATATTTTGGTCAATTTTCCTACTAGTCTACATCTTTTCGTTCAATCCCCGGCCATAAGTTAAAAGCTAGGAAATAACACATCATTTGGTATGATTCTTTAACTGACAATAATTTTAAGAGATATCATGTTAAATAAATTGATTTTTTTTAGTTTAGTTTTTTTTTTTACAATGTTTTCTTTAATCAGCATAGTTTCAAAGTAAGTAATTCGGATACTTTTTTTTATTATTTTTGTCAAAACTCCAAGTCCGTTTGTAATTACATTTTTTTTGTCTTCTTTGGGTCCGGTGTCAAATTAAAAGAGCGGTTTGAAGTTTAATTAGAGCATATAATTTATAAACATTTTTTAAAATCAGATAATTTTAGCCATTTAGAATAATTGAAGCGACCGTGCTAGAACCACGGGATCCGGGGGTGCCTAACACCTTCCCTCGGGTCAACAGAATTCCTTACTTAGAATTTCTGGTCCGCAGACTTCATTTGAAAAGTCGTAATTTTCCTCGATTCGGGATTTAAATAAATCGGTGACTTGGGACACCATAATTTATTCCAAGTGGCGACTCTGAAATAAATAAAATAATCCCGTTTCGAATATTGTCACTTAAATTGGAAAAAACTCCCTTGTACGTTTATCCTTCGGGGTAGGCGCGCCAAAAGGAGGTGTGACAGCTCTGGCGACTCTGCTGGGGATACAAACCCAGAACTACTGGTTCAGGGTTTAAGAATTCGAGCTTTGAATAATTATTTTATTTGGCTTATTTATTATCTGATTTTATTACATGTTTATATTTTATATGCTAAATGTTGTTTTACCGCTTTGATATTTTGTGAACTGTATATAAATTGTGCCGATACCCATTTTTTTTTTCCTTTGAGTCTTTTGAAATACAATACCGGGCATTTGCTGGACATAGCCCGTTTTTCTCAAGATAGCTGTGGTGCTTGGCACCCGGTGAAGGATTTTGTAGTCACACATGTTTAGGCGAAGAGTTTTGTCAATTAAGCCGGAAAGCCATGCTACCGGTGCACTGACACTCTTCGGCTCGAGTTGTCCGCTCGAGTTAAAGCCAGTCTAGACACTTTTCCGACAGGATGATGACTTAGAATAACAAGACCTTATGCCGGATCCCCGATAGGAACGTTTATTTGCATCATGTGCATATTTGACTTAGGAGGCTCAACACAGGGGTTGGGCCTGTCTAGGACAGGTGTACCCGAAACAAAAAGACCAACTTGTTGCATCTTTTTGTGTGCATTTATTTGTTTCGATCTTACATGCCGACCGGTTTGTTAAAAAGAGGAAGAAGTGGAAAACGTCAGGGTATATAGTTAAAATAATTTTATGAAAATAGTTAGTTCTTTGAAAATAAATTCTGAAAAAAAAATGCAAAAAATAAAAAATAAAAAAAAATAAAAAAAAAATTCAAACTAATTTTTCTTAATTTTATGAAAATAGTTAGTTCTTTCAGAATAATTTCTGAAAAATGCAAAAAAAATTTCCAAATAAATTCTCTTAATTTTACGAAAAATAGTTAGTTCCTTTTTAAAAAAAAAAATTCTGAAAAAATGCAAAAATAAATTTCCAAATAAATTTTCTTAGTTCCTTTGAAAATAATTTGTTTTAGAAATGCTGTTTAAAAATAGTTCGTTTTCTTTTCTTAAAATGATTTAGTTCTTTTATTTTCGAACTACGCAAGTTTGATTCTCACCAAAAATGAGATACGTAGGCAACCCATATCGGGCTCAACTAATACTGATTTTTTTTTTAAAAGAAAAAAAAAACAATAATAAAAAAAAAATATTAGAACTAGGATTTTTGTTCTTAGTCGAGAGTTAGGAAATTTTGCAAAAATAGCCAAACGCCTCAAAAGGGCGCCGGAGGACTAATTTCGCAAAACGGAATATAGACATCACACTGGTATCCTGTTATACAACCTTCAAATCTTCTTCAAGTGCTGAAAGGCCGTATTAACAAGATTCGTTTTTTTTATAATAAAGAAAAAAAAAAATAAAAAATAAAAAATAAAAATTTTGAAAAAAAAAAATCTTAAATCCATTTTTTATCTTTTCTAGGATGAGCATGACTTCCTCGCAACGAATCGGCCAAAAAAGGGTGAGAGACGAAATGCCACCTATGTTCATGGTCCAGGACAAAACCCTAGATCGGCTCCGTAAATGGTGGACTAGTTTTTCAGCTTGGGAAAGAAATCAAGTTCACAAGCACCTCAAATTTCTTCCGGACATCATGATGATAAAACCGGATAAAAATTTGATCAGAGCTTTAGTGAGTTTTTGGGACTCAACAAGCAATGTGTTCAAATTCCGGGATTGTGAAATGACACCCACTTTGGAAGAATTGGGCGGACTCACAGGGCTCGGAAGAGATTTGCACAAGATGAGACCTGCAGCTCCTAGGCAGATGAGTGTGAATAACTTCTTGAAAAAGCTATGTCTCCGGCGGGTTCCCCTCGGTTGTCCGGAGAACGGTTGGGTGCCACTAGATTATCTCTACGACAGATTTGGTGATAAGGAAGGGTTTGGGAAATTCTCAAACGTCGAATTTGTTAACCAGCTAAATTATGACGCCTGGGGAGATTTAAGAATCTATGCTTTCATGATCGCTTTTTTGGGAACCATGGTTTTTCCCGAATGTGGTGGACGCATCAGAATCCGTTTAGCTGCGGTGGTCTCATATCTACAGAGTAACGAGGAACACACTGTTCTTCCGATGATACTAGGAGACATCTTCCGGGCCTTAACTCGGTGCCAAGAAGGACAAGACTATTTTGAGGGTTGCAATATTTTATTACAAATGTGGTTTATAGAGCATCTCTACCATCACCCAATTGTGATAAACTTCAAAGCAGATTGGCTGAATTATATTCGCTGTCATACAAACAGAGCCGCCCGTTGTAACCTTCCAGAAGACTTGAGGACTTGGCAAGAACTCCTCAACTCTTTGAGAGCCGATCAACTTACCTGGAATTATTATTGGTTCCCTTCCGCCAAAATCATGCATATGTCGACATACCGCCCATTCTACATATTAATGGGTTTCGGGGGTTTCCAACCATATGCCCCGCTACGTGTCATGCGGCAGCTGGGAAGAGAACAGAAAAAGGCCCCAATTGAGGATATGCGATCATTTGTATGGGAATTTGTGACAGAAGAGACCCCGAGGGAGACTTATGCACATAAGGTTTGGTTCGGTAGTCGACTCTCCGACATCAACGAAATGGTTGCCGATCGGGAACGGGGAGAAGTGAGTCTCGCTTATCTTGAATGGTTCCACAACCAACCAATACCGGAGCAAAGGTCAGAAAGGTCAGTGAAGTATGCCGTCGATTGGGAGAGAGAAATAGAAGCCAGAGTTAGGGAGGTTGAGCATGAAAAAGCACAAAATTTCCAATCTTGCATCAACACTTTAAAAGAAGACAAAGGAATCCTGGAAGCAGCCATGGACATACAACAGGCTGACTTCGATCGGGAAAGGGCCGGTTGGGAGCAGGAAAGAGAAGCACTCCAAACTCGAATTCAAGAGATGCAATTGGCCGCAGAAAGGTCAAGGAGGAGTCGGAGTGATCAAATGCTGATAAACAATTTGGAAAGGAAAGCCTTTGAACACCAAGAAGACTTGGAGAAGGCAAAAGCGGCTTTGGTCGCAGTCCGAACAAAATGGAAGAGAGCGGCCCACCAAGAAGCACTCCGTCTACAACAAGTAGAGAAAGACTATGATGCGATCATCGTTGATTTGAGAAAAGCAAATGCCACTCTTAAAGAGAGAACTCTCAGGCAAGTCCAGGATGCTAAAGCTGATAGAGACCGTTGTCACAACTTGATGGCACGGATGGAAAGACAAATAGATAGGCTCTTGGACCATGTCTCCGGCAACTCTCAAGTATTAGGGGCAAAGAACGGGCACATAGGGCAGCTGCTCAGAGAAAAAGACATAATCAGAACCAGGATCAATGAGATCGGGCACTACATTACTATGAGGTGTTTGAACTGCGAACGAGTACCTCGGCCTGCCCTCTTTTCTTCAATCATGGAATGTGTCCACCAAGTCATGGCAGAATTGGAAAGTATACAGAAAGATCTCACCCCAAGAACTGCAGCAAGGCCAAACAACGCCCCCCGGGCGCAAAGATTCGAGGCTTTGGAACATGCTTAGGAGAGTCTTTTGTTTTAGAGTCTGTTTGTCCTTTTACAAGTTTTTCTCCATTGCTGTATTTTGCAAGTGTTTCAAGTTTTAAGTTTGTTGAAATAAAATTCATGAACACTTCATCTTATGTCTATTGTTTCCGAACTACGCCCGGTCTGATTCATGCGGGGACATGATACGTAGGCAATCCACATAAGATTCGACCATCACTAAAAAATAAATAAATAAAAATAAAAATGAAAAAAAGGGGGGGGAAAGAAGTTAAGAGAAAAAGAAGATCGATACAAACCGGAATGACGCATCGCAAGCGAATACATGTAGCAACATTGTCACCTGTATAAGTGCATCACACCCAACGTGAGATTACTTATCTGTTATGTTGTTTCAGACTAACCGTTTGTTTGCCAAACTCCAGGTTTTAGTAAAAGTGGTTGACTTTGCGGTAATCTGGCACCACATTCGTACTTCACAAGGTCCAAAGGAAAAGTTCGGCAGCCTGAGAGTACTCATTCCTATTTTACTAGATCAAAAAAGGGTGCCGACATGTCTTCAGAAATGCCTTTAGCAACCATTCCCGTTTCAGAGGAAAGCTCATTGACAACCATCCCGGCTACTGAGTCGGCAACTTTGGAAGAGAATAGAATGCTGCGTTGCCGCATGCTCGAGATGTTGGACGATTGGAACAACGGGAAAGAGCCCCCGAGTCTGGTCCCCGGGTTCCCTGAAATTCTTCTCAGGTCAAGCGGTATTTCAAATACCCCCATCAATTACCCGCCTACTCTGTTCGGGTATTCCAATGCTACAAACCTCTCCGAATCACCCTCCACATCCCATCCTCGGGTAGCACCACATGATACATCTGCAAGAACGTCCGTTGAATTGCCAGTTCCAATCACAACGCACCCCACCGCACATGCTCCTTTCTTCGACTCCTCATCCTTTACATTCCCAGCGCCACCGCTTACACGGGACCATACCCAGGTTGCAGCCAATACATATTCTCAGCCACCTCGATATGAGTTCCTACCGAGCCAAAATCCAAAGACCCCCGAGCAGGATGAGATGGCAAAAAGAATGAGGAGTTTGGAACAAAGCTTGAAGAACATGCAAGGTCTGAGTGGACAGAAGAGTGTATCTTACGCCGATCTGTGCATGTTCCCGCACGTCCATTTGCCATCAGGTTTTAAGACACCAAAGTTCGAAAAGTACGACGGACATGGCGACCCCATTGCTCACTTGAAGAAATACTGCAATCAATTGAGGGGTGCCGGCGGCAGAGAAGAATTGTTGATGGCGTACTTCGGAGAAAGTTTGGTCGGAATAGCGTCCGAATGGTATATGGATCAAGACATATCTCGATGGCACATCTGGGATGATCTGGCCAGAGATTTTGTAAAACAATTCCAATACAACATCGATATTGCACCGGACAGGAATTCTCTATCGAACTTAAAAAAGAAGCCCTCAGAAAGCTTCAGAGAATATGCCATCAAGTGGCGAGAGCAAGCGTCCAGGGTGAAACCCCCCATGGACGAAATTGAAATGGTCACAACTTTTCTCCAAGCTCAAGAACCCGATTACTTTCAAAATATGATGTCGGCGATGGGAAAACCTTTCGCCGAAGCTATCAAGATCGGAGAAATGGTAGAAAATGGCTTGAAAACGGGGCGAATTTTGAGCCAAGCGGCCATTCGGGCAACTTCCCAAGCCATTCAAGGCGGGTCCTGGAGGGATGCCCCGAAGCAAGAAGAAAGAAGAATCTGCTATGGCAGCGGTAGAAGACAGGAGATATCGAACCTCAAGGCGGGTATTCTCCGACAGGGCCCCCCAACATTATTATCCACATCACGGCATGGCTTATGCTCCTCCGCCTCCACCCTATGCAGTCATGAACATTCAACCTCGGGCACGGCCACAGCCACCAGCCAACAGGAATCCACCTCCATTCCAGAGAAACCAACCTCCTTACCCAAACCAGTATAATCCACGGCCAAATAACGCTCGCCACCGCGAGCAACCCAAAACGAGCTTTACACCGATTGGGGAGCCGTATTCCACTCTTTTCCCAAAACTCAGGCAAGAAAACCTATTGCAGCCTGTTCCGCAGAACATGCAGAATCCAGACTCTCCTGCCTACCAGAGGGGGATATACTGTGCATATCATTCAGGTGTTGAAGGACACAGTACTGACAATTGTTGGACATTAAAGAAGGCAGTGCAAGAATTGATCAATCAAGGGAGGATCGTCTTCGCAGATGAAGACATCCCAAATGTGACAAACAACCCATTACCGGCCCACAACAACGGACCGGTGATTGGGATGATTTGTGACGACAAAGAATTTGACCCAGCTTTGAAAGCGATAATCGCCATCGCCAACATAGAGAAGCGTCCTGAGGCTGCCCCGAAACAAGAGAAAATGGGGAAAAAGGTTGAAGCTCTTGAAACCAAATCCGAAAAGACGATTGAATTGAAAGCATCGTCTCGGAAGGGCGGAGTCCTTTACCTCCCACGAGGTAGAGTGGAAAAACCATTGTCCATAGGTGCCCCCAAGAAGTTCCATTTAAAGAGAGAAACATCAATGTATGTACCAAAGGGAACTTATGTGGCTCGAAAACCAGATGAACCTGTGGTTATTGCACGCGTGCAACAAAAACCAATGACAGATCCATCCGCAGTACCCTGGAGCTACCAACGAACACTTGTTATGCGCAAAGGGAAAGAGATCGTGGGAAATTCATCTGAGAGTGTCTTAGGACAGAAGTACTTAAACACACAGGAGGTAAATAACGCCACACAAAGGCGTTTCCCGTCGAAGAAACCTGTAAGTGCTGAAGAGGCAGAGGTCTTTTTCAAAAGATGCAAATGCCTGATTATGAGGTGATAGACCAACTGCGTAAATGCCCAGAGCAGGTGTCGATGTTGTCCCTTCTAATGAAGTCTACCGAACATCAAAAGGTTTTGCTAAAAGCTTTGAATGAGGCATACGTGCCTATTGAGACTTCATCCGAACAACTTGAAAGAATGACAGAAAGATTCTTCGCGATCAATCAGATTTCCTTCAGTAAAGCTGATTTGCCTTTGGAGGGTGCCGCCCACAACAAAGCTTTGCATTTGACTGTCAAAAGCGAAGGCTACTATATGAAGAGGGTCATGGTTGACGGGGGTTCGGGGGTAGACATATGCCCACTTTCCACTTTAGGCCGCATAGGAATCGGAGCTGAAAGGATTCGGCCTAACAATATATGTGTGCGAGCTTTTGACGGTGTGAAAAGAGATACCGTCGGAGAGATTGATGTGATTATGACCATCGGCCCGGTGGACTTCGAAGTGACATTCCAAGTCTTGGATATGGACACTTCTTACAATTTTCTTCTAGGGAGACCATGGATTCATGCGGCCGGAGCTGTGCCCTATACCCTCCATCAGATGTTGAAATTTGAGCACAATGGACAAGAGATCGTGGTCCACGGGGAAGATGAGCAATCAATTTATCGAGATCCATCCATCCCTTGCTTGGAAGCGGAAGCGGGAAGCGAAAACATTGTCTATCAAGCTTTCGAGATTGTGTTGGCGGATCAACACGAAGAAGGGAACCCTCTCCCCCAACCTTTTTTGTCTAATGCCTCCATCATGGTGGCAAAAGAAATGATTAAACATGGCTTCCAGCCAGGAAACGGTTTGGGAAAGTCCCTACAGAGAGTGCCGAAGCTGATAACTTTACCCGTAGCTGAAAAGTTCTTCGGGGTAGGCTTTCGCCCAACCCCTGAAGATGAGAGATGGGCCAACAAGAGAAAGGAGAAAGGATGGGTTCTGCCGCAACCATTGCCGCATCTGTACCAAACTTTTGTCCGACCAAGGTACAATGAAGAAGAAGAAGACGAGGTCTTTACAGCGGAGGAAATTGAAGACATATGTGGGGCCATGAGGCAAATGCTCTACGATGTTAATATGGTCCAATCGGGAGAAGGAACAAGCACCGCTGAGGTGCTGTATGTGGGCCCTGAAGCTAAATTGCAAAATTGGAAAGCCACACCCTTCCCAATCAGGCAGGAGTTCTGGTAGATTTGTCCTGTCGTTTTTCCTTCATCACAAGTTACTTCGGGATGTAGCTTGGATGTTTTTCTTTGTTTTCTTGTATTTTTTTGTTTCCCCAATGTAATTTTGTTTGTTTTCAGAAAATTCCAAGAAAATAAAATAAATATTTCCTTACTTTTGCACTCTTTCTAATTTTGTTATTTATTCTTCCTTTTCAGTCCTAATAATGCGGCTTTAAATAACATGACATGCTTGCGGAACTCATGCTCAAATCCGAACACGCCACCTAATCTGGAAATAATGAACCAAGAACCGGAATACGATGAAGACGAAGCTTTTAGGGAAATAAATCGAGAATTGGAACATTTCGAGAATAAACCTAAGCCAAATTTGAATGACACCGAACCGGTTAATTTGGGAACTGATGAAGAGGTCCGAGAGACCAAGATAAGCATCCACACATATGAGAAAACACGAGATGCAATAATCCAACTCTTGTTTGAATTTAAAGACGTGTTTGCTTGGTCTTACGATGATATGCCAGGATTAGGAGCTGATCTAGTGGTGCACAAGTTGCCAATCTACCCTGACTGTCGCCCAGTGCAACAGAAGCAAAGAAAGTTCAAGACTGACATCATTGATAAAATCAAAGAAGAAATCACTAAGCAGTTAAAAATAGGGGTAATTCGAGTGGTACAATACACCACGTGGTTGGCTAATGTTGTGCCCGTGCCAAAGAAAGATCGAAAAACTCGAGTATGTGTTGACTACCGAGATTTGAATAAAGCGAGTCCTAAAGATAACTTTCCTTTACCGAACATCCACATCCTTGTTGATAACTGTGCCAAACATGAGATACAGTCGTTTGTGGATTGTTATGCGGGATATCATCAAGTGTTGATGGATGAAGAGGACGCCGAGAAGACTGCTTTTACCACACCTTGGGGGACTTACTGTTACAGAGTCATGCCATTCGGCTTGAAAAATGCAGGAGCGACGTACATGAGAGCTATGACTGCCATTTTCCACGACATGATGCATCAGGAAATAGAGGTGTACGTGGACGATGTGATCATCAAATCCAGAACTCAAGGCGATCATGTGCGAGACTTGAGGAAATTCTTTGAGAGGTTGCGGAAGTACGATTTGAAACCGAATCCGGCCAAATGCGCTTTTGGAGTCCCGTCAGGTAAACTTTTGGGTTTCATAGTCAGTAGAAGAGGTATTGAATTAGATCCCACAAAGATAAAATCCATCCGGGATTTACCACCCCCCAGAACAAAGAAAGATGTAATGAGTCTTCTAGGCCGACTGAACTACATCAGTAGGTTCATCGCTCAGTTGACTTCCACATGTGAACCCATATTCAAATTGTTGAAGAAAGATGCTGCAATCAAATGGACAACCGAATGCCAAGAAGCTTTTGACAAGATCAAAGAATATTTGTCAAACCCTCCAGTCTTAGTCCCGCCAGAGCCAGGGAGACCTCTTTTCTTGTATTTAACAGTCTTGGAAAACTCTTTTGGTTGTGTTCTCGGACAACGTGATGCGGCAGAGAAGAAAGAGCAAGCGATTTACTACCCGAGCAAGAAATTCACTAGTTATGAGGTCAAGTACACTTTGCTGGAAAGAACGTGTTGTGCTTTAACTTGGGTCGCTCAGAAATTGAGACACTACCTCCAAGCCCATACGACTCACCTCATTACTCGGTTGGATCCTTTGAAGTATATATTTCCAGAAACCGATGCCCACCGGAAGATTGGCAAAGTGGCAAATCCTGCACACCGAGTTTGACATAGTCTACGTCACTCGCACGGCAATGAAGGCCCAAGCATTGGCAGACCATTTGGCCGAGAACCCGATTGACGAAGAGTATCAACCATTGAATACCTACTTTCCTGATGAAGAGGTAAATACGACAGAAGTTGTTGCAGAGGATAGTCATGCTTGGAAAATGTTTTTCGATGGGGCGGTAAACGCTAAAGGTGTAGGGATTGGGACAATCTTGATCTCTCCTGCTGGCCAGCATTACCCGGCCACGGCTAGGCTCCGTTTCTTCTGCACGAACAATACGGCCGAGTATGAAGCTTGTATCATGGGCATGAACATGGCAATTGATCAGGGCGTCGAAGATTTGTTGATCATGGGAGATTCAGATCTAATTATCAAACAATCTCAAGGTGAATGGGAAACTCGGGACGTTAAACTCCTCCCTTACCGACAACACGTGAACATTCTTGGCAAACGATTTGCATCGATAGAGTTCAGGTATATCCCACGATGTCACAATGAACTAGCCGATGCACTTGCCACTTTAGCTTCAATGCTACCTTATCCGGGCAACGCCCATGTCAATCCCTTGGAAATTCAAATCAGGGAAAGCCACGGTTATTGCAATGCAATCGAAGAAGGACCGAGCGTCAAGCCATGGTATTACGATATCGGGAGATTTCTGAAAACGCAAGAATACCCAGAACATGCTACTGGAGATCAAAAGAGGACCATTAGGAGACATGCAGGTGGTTTCTTTTTGAGCGGCGAGGTCATGTACAAAAGAACCCCAGATCTTAACCTTTTAAGGTGTGTTGATGCCGAAGAAGCAGGAAGAATCATGCACGAAGTACATGCAGGAGTATGCGGGCCTCATATGAATGGTTATGTCTTAGCCAAGAAAATCCTTCGAGCAGGTTATTATTGGATGACCATGGAGAAAGATTGTTTCGGTTTTGTCCGAAAATGCCATCAATGTCAGGTACATGGAGATCTGATTCATGCACCTCCAACTGAGTTGCATCCTATGTCAGCACCGTGGCCATTTGTCGCTTGGGGAATGGATGTCATCGGCCCGATTGAGCCGAAAGCCTCGAATGGACACCGATTCATACTAGTGGCTATCGATTACTTCACGAAATGGGTTGAAGCCATCACTCTCAAATCAGTCACCAAGAAAGCGGTGGTGGATTTTGTACACTCAAATCTTATCTGTCGTTTTGGTATACCTGCAACTATCATCACAGACAATGCTGCGAATCTGAATAGTCATTTGATGGAAGAAATATGCGAGCAATTCAAAATAACGCATAGGAACTCCACCCCTTATCGGCCCAAAGCCAACGGTGCCGTGGAAGCAGCGAACAAAAACATCAAGAAGATTTTGAGAAAAACAATCCAAAGTTCTAGACAATGGCATGAACAATTACCGTTCGCTTTACTGGGATACCGTACTACAGTACGCACATCGGTGGGAGCAACTCCATACCTGCTAGTCTATGGAACTGAGGCTGTGATACTGGCAGAGGTAGAAATTCCTTCGCTTCGTACAATTGTTGAAGCAGAGATTGAAGATAGCGAGTGGGTTAAGACTCGTTTGGAACAATTAACTTTGATCGATGAAAAGCGAATGGCCTGCGGTCTGTCATGGACAACTGTACCAACAAAGAATGGCTCGTGCTTACAACAAGAAAGTACGACCGAGAAATTTCGAAGTAGGTCAGTTGGTCTTAAGACGCATTCTTCCACATCACGAGGAAGCGAAAGGAAAATTCGCTCCTAATTGGAAAGGACCATACATCATCAGGAAGATACTGCCCAGAGGAGCATTATACTTGGGAGACATGGAAGGAAAAGATCCTGAAACGGCTGTGAATGCAGATGCTGTGAAAAGGTATTATGTCTGAACTTGCTTCAACGAGGTCCTCACAAGTCGAAATGATTGAAGGCTTTTATTCCCGCTACCCAAACACTACCAACCCTTTTTGTAAACCCTTTGAGCCGGTTACCTTTCTTTGGCTACCCTCTTTGGAATCCAAACCAAACCAAAAAAAAAAAAAAAAAAAAAAAAAAAACAAAACAAAACAAAAACAAAGTTCCTGAACTACGTTCTGACTTGATTCCGAAAGGATACGTAGGCAACCTCTCCCTGAGGTTCAGTCACACCAAACCAAAAATCCCAGTTTCCCCAAAAATGAAACTGGGGCAGATGATATTGTTGATTCGGTTTAAGATCCGTCAAGATGATTCCAAAGTTGTAATTTTGTTTACAATTCTTGTTACCCGAACCGAGTACAAGTCCTTCAAGATCGATTGGAAGTTGTGAGAACATCATTGTTGCGATCCGAGGTTCTTGGAATGAAAAGAAATAAAATGAGAGAGTCTTATTGGTGAAAACCTTCGGGCACCATAAGACGATTGGAAGTAGAGAAATACAAAATGAGAGAGAGCCTGTTGGTAAAAACTCGCAAAGAGTGCTATCTGGCGATGGTAAGAAGAGAAATGAGAGAGGTCGATTGGCGAAAACCCGTAAAGGGCGCTATCAACCGAAAAGTTTGTTTCACCACGAGAGGTCCTGGCACGGCTCCTTAGCTCGGAAATATAGACCCGTTTTGGTTCATAAGAAAATGGGAGTTTTGTGACGATCAAGCATCTAGTCCGAGGAGCATGTCATGTTGGTTAAAGTCAGCGTATACCTCATATAAGTCCTTCTTTTCTCCCTCGAAAGGGACTCCTCTATCTTTGATACGTTTTTCCATTCTTTGATTCATTCTTCTTCTTTGAATCCCTTTCGGCTTAATTTTAATTCTGAAAATATTACAAAGGAAGGTGACAGGACTGGGTTTTACAGGACTCCGCCTGGTAAAGAAGAAAAGAAAAACAGCCTCAGTGGTGTATTGTTACAATCCACGATTGGATCGTAATGATCGATTGTTTCCAAAGGAAAAGAGTTTTAGAAAGGAAACGGAAATCAAAGGCTAAGGTCTTAGAAGAGACGGAATAAGGCAGAAGGATGGAACCTACACGGAAAATCCCCATGGAATTCTGGGAATGAACCCGGTCAGTTTGAAAGGAAGTCACCCCAAAGACAATTGGTAGCAAACTTCTCAATGAAAATGGGGAAACAATCAAGCAATGAAGATAACCAAGGCCGCAAAGCCAACCACTTTTTCAACTGATAAAATGTTCTTTGTTGAAAGCAGGTCTGTTTAATTGTGCAAGAAGAAGGTACCACTCAAATAAGTGAAATACGCAAGCTTTGAAATGGCTTTGGAACAAGGAAAACACATAAAAAGGTAAGTTTCTTTTTAGAGATTTATCCTATGCATTTGTTGATGTTTAAAAAGAACGCCTAAAAGGAAGGCCAAAAAAAAAGAATGAAAGAAAAGAAAATGAAAACTCCGAAAAAGAGAATCAAATCATATCAGTCCAATATCTATTTGGACCCCGGTCAGAAAAACCGAGGGTCTTTCCGGCCAGAAAGCCGTGAAACTTTTATCCCGGTCGAAAATCGAGGATCTCCCGGCCGAAAACTCGCGGAGCTATTTATTTTTACCCCCGCCAAAAAACCGAGGATCCGACGGCCAAAAACCGTTAGATATTGTTTGAATTCCGGCCGAAAGCCGTGAAACTTTTATCCCGGTCAGAAAACGAGGATCTCCCAGTCAGAAAACCGCGGAGCTATTTACTTTTACCCCGGCCAAAAAACCGAGGATCCGACGGCCAAAAACCGTTAGATATTGTTTGAATTCCGCCCAGAAAGCCGTGAAACTTTTATCCCCGGTCAGAAAACCGAGGATCTCCCAGCCGAAAACTGCGGAGCCATTTACTTTTACCCCGGCCAAAAAACCGAGGATCCGACGGCCAAAAACCGTTAGATATTGTTTGAATTCCGGCCGAAAGCCGTGAAACTTTTATCCCGGTCAGAAAACCGAGGATCTCCCGTCAGAAAACTGCGGAGCCATTTACTTTTACCCCGCCAAAAAACCGAGGATCCGACGGCCAAAAAACCGTTAGATATTGTTCGAATTCCGCCGTAAAGCCGTGAAACTTTTATCCCGGTCGTAAAACCGAGGATCTCCCGCCGTAAAACCGCGGAGCTATTTACTTTTACCCCGCCCAAAAAACCGAAGATCCGACGGCCAAAAACCGTTAGATATTGTTTGAATTTCGGCCGTAAAGCCGTGAAACTTTTATCCCGGCCGAAAACCGAGGATCTCCCGACCGGAGAACTGCGAGCCATTTACTTTTACCCCGGCCAAAAAACCGAGGATCCGACGGCCAAAAACCGTTAGATATTGTTTGAATTTCGGCTAGAAAGCCGTGAAACTTTTCTTCCCGGTCAGAAAACCGAGGATCTCCCAGTCATAAAACTGCGGAGCCATTTATTTTTACCCCGGCCAAAAAACCGAGGATCTGACGGCCAAAAAACCGTTAGATATTGTTTGAATTCCGGCCAGAAAGCCGTGAAACTTTTATCCCGGTCAGAAAACCGAGGATCTCCCCAGTCGGAAAACTGCGGAGTCATTTATTTTTATCCCGGCCAAAAAACCGAGGATCTGACGGCCAAAATCGTTAGATATTGTTTGAATTCCGGCCAGAAAGCCGTGAAACTCTTCTACAAAATCCCGGCCAGAAAGCCGTTTGAACCTTTGTGAAACCATGACTTTCTTACCCAATACCAAAAAGTCTTTTAATCACTTTTTGTGTCACAACTAACTCACGAAATTTTCCTAGCAAAACTGGGGCAGAAAAATTTCGTTCGTTTGTTTGTTTTGTTGTCTTAAATAGGTTTGACCTCGGGACGCAAGGATCGAGATAACCTACAAATGGAACATCAATCCAGAGTGAAGAAAAGAAGAAAAGAACCAAAAGAAAAGAGTTCAAATGTTGGAGTAAACAAAGGCACGATTGCTCAGAAGATGATTGAAGTAACAAGCTCCGCCGACTCCGTTTCACTCAATGTCACAGAAATAAACGAGCACGTACAGCTTGTGGAGCATCAAGATTCAGATCGAGGTCTACAGCAAATTCAGCTAAGATTCAAGATCAAATTTTCAAGAGAATCATAGATAGGAATCTTGTAACTCATAGTTTGATAGCATAGCTAGTTCAGATTTAATTTCTTTTTGGTGTAATAAGGAGGTCAGTAAGCAGTAAGCAGCAACAGCAGCAACGATAGCAACTGTAACAGCAAAGTGTCAATCCACGGTAGTCCCAGCTGCCAAAACTTCCCGAACTACATTGACCTAATTCCTGTTTAGCCCAGGATATGTAGGAGGCCTCCGAAGCAAAGGCTCGGTCAAACTCTTTCAAAATGCTTCCCACGGAGTATTCAAACGGGCAAAAATCGCTCGTATTTGCTCATTTATCTTTGCACGAAAACTCTTCGTGGTTTCTGCGCAAAGAGGGGCAGCTGTGAGCACGTGATTTTTGCCTAACATGAATTACTCCCACAAAATCAAAACAAAAATTGTCTATTTTTTACGATGTGTATTTTTGTGAATTTTCGTGTTATTTCTGGTAATTGTTTGCATTTGTATATGCATGATTATATGTGTTTAAATTAATAAAAATACAAAAATAGGTCATATTTACATTTTTTGATCTAACTTTGCAATTAGGGGTAGTTTAAGTTTATTTTTGCAAAATAAAATCACAAAAATATGTATTTTTTGCTTTTCTAGTATTTAATATCCCAATTGTGTGATTTATATTTAATTGATGTTTAAATTGAGTGTGTTAATTGTTAATATAACTTAATTAGTATTTCTTATAATTTAATTGATTTTGTAGTGTAATTTTTTGTTTTAATTAGAAAATTAAATTAAAGAGATAAGGAAAACAAAATCAAATGAAAAGAAGAGGAATTAAATCGGATTGGGCCACTTCTTAATTAAATCCCAGGCCCAAAAAACTAAAACCTTACCCGCCCCAGCCCCATACCCGGATCCGACCCACTGCATTTTTAATTTGAGCCGTTGGACTCCTTCATCCAACGGCCCAGATTAATTACCTAATTTTTAATATACCAAACCCCACGGCCGTCTCCTCCACTCTCAAACTCGCCGGCAAATCCCTCCCAACGACCAGCGACCAAACGGCCATCGCCCAGCCTCCCTTCGCAATCAAAGCCCCAGCCTTCGAGACCCAATCCGAGCCCCCCCACGAACCCTAGAAGATGTTCAAGACGGTTTTGAAAATTTTGGAGGTTTAAACAGATTTTAATCGAGTTGCTCTCACTTGAGAACACCCGATTAAATCCGTTTAGCCTCAAAAAATTCCAAAACCCGAGTTTGAATCCAAGGCTGCCGATTTCCTATTTCTCTGTTTCAAGGTATTTCTTTTCCATTATTATTTACTTACATTCGTCAATTTGGTGTAATTACTTTTCGTTAGTTTCGTTTATTTGATTGATGTTCTTCGGACATCTTCAAATTCTTCTTCTTTTGGGACCTTTTATTTGGTCGACTTGTTGTTTCTCTGATTTGTTTGTTATTCTTCGTTGTTAACATGTAATTGTGAATCGAATTCACTTCGTTGTTAATATCGTCGATTTGTTTGATGTTGAAATCCAACATGCTGCCCGAGAATGTGTATTATCACTGTTTGTCGATTATCGGTTATCGATTGCACATATCGTAATTGTGTAATCGAATGTTGTCAAATACGTGTTCGCGTCGATTAGCGTCGTCGATTAGTTAGCTTCATTTTTTTTTCTTTTCTCTTCTTTGGCCGAGAACACTGTTTTAGTGAATTGTCAATTCTAAAGTTCTGTTTTGTCTATTTGATTACCAATGTTGTTGAATACAGGTTCGCGTCGATTAGCGTCGTCGAACATTTAGTTTCGTATTTGTTTCATTTTTTCTTCTTTTCTCTCGGCTTTGAGTGTTATAAATTGTGAATTTGTTTGTCGGCTTTATGTTATCGATTATACAAGTTGTAATCGACTGTTTGAATGTCGTCGATTAGATTCGTAGGTTCGTTTGTTAGAACATTAGAGCACAAGTCCGGCATTGGCCGAGATTTCCCGATTCACTGTTCCTGTGTTTGTTTGAATGTCAATCGCACATATTGTGATTCGACTCAACGAATGTTGTTGTTTAAATTCACGGAATTATTGTTTGAGAATCCCGGGCATATTGATTCATGTTGGTTTGAATTGAACTATTCTTTTGTTTGCTTGATTCTGTTGATTGATTCTGTTTAGTTTATTGAATTGGATATAGCTGTGTTGGATTTTTAACTTAAAATCTGAAAGCCAACAGATAGTTTGTCTAAGAGGTGTAGTGCACATGGGAACTATGTCACATGTTTTGAACAGAAAGAACATGGCTTGCCAATACACCTTTTCATTTAAATAGGACTGGACAGAGAGTTGTCATGATAGTTCTTAGTGTATTAAACCCTTGTGAATGCTCTTTAGAGCTGGAAAACCAAAGGCACATGGGAGGATGATTTAGAGGTTCAAAGAGAGGCATGTGCAAGGAATATTTGACAGGTTTTGAGGATTGTTTTCTTTGCCTAAAAGAGAGACACTCAACTGAAGGAAAAAACACTAGAAGAGAACACACAAAAACATATAGAGAGCACACGTTTGAGAGCAGAAAAACAGACACACATACAGTGATATACCCTTCTGATATACACACTGTTTTCACACACACACTGTTTGCACACATACTGTTTTCACACACACAAACAACAGTGACATACTCTCTGAAAACACACATACTCACAGATATACCCACTGGAAGCAAGCACATTCACACATTGAAATCATCTGGCAGAACAGTGACATACTTCTTGGTTTTCTGGTTCATTGTGCATTTCTACCAGTGATTTGTTTGTTACTACTCTCATATTGATTTTTGGGGTTGTCGTTCACCGTTCCACAAAGTGTCTTGGGTGTTTCGTTCTATTGTCGATCTTCTGCTGTTTTGAAACTCCGAACTGTTGCTGATTTTGTTGCTATTGGATTAATTGCTGTCTGCTGCTGTTTGACTTACCATCTCCTTCTTCTCATTTTCCAATTCAGGTACACACTCGAATTAGCAGTTGATATAATCACAAATAAGATCGGAACGAGTCGATTTTCAGATTGCAGTTATGTGTTAATTTGGATATGTATAGGTGCAGTTTCGCTTAAGTTGATAAGTAGAGATACGTATGTAATTTGTTTGATTTGAATAACACTATGAATTGTTAATTGGAACACCAGTTTTGAAAGCTTATTCGTATGGAACTATTTTAAACGGTGTGTTTTTCTGTTAATTGGAACATCAAATTTTAACTGTTAGATTCACATGGAACTATTTTTTTTTTTGTAAGTCATCAATGGTTGTTTTCGTTGGAATATACGCAAATTTGGAATGAAGGGTGATTCAACTTACCTATGTTAGCATTAATGAAACAATCAAATTAATTGGTATGACCAAACTAGAATCTATTTTTTTTTTCAATTTATAATTGTAAGTTAGCAATTCAAACGTGTTCAGGGAACTTAACTTGTTATAATACTGCAAATAATCGTTTTTTTTTGGATTCTCGATCAAATTGGTTTAAGGTAAAAAATGAAAACATTCTATTACCATAGCATACATTCTTAGGCTTTCCCCTTATTTGAGCAGTCTTTGAATTTAGCGGATTAAGGATAGTAAACAATCTTACTTTTTATAATTAACCAAGACGCATTAATTCTATCTTGTATATTTTGGTCAATTTTCCTACTAGTCCACATCTTTTCGTTCAATCCCCGGCCATAAGTTAAAAGCTAGGAAATAACACATCATTTGGTATGATTCTTTAACTGACAATAATTTTAAGAGATATCATGTTAAATAAATTGATTTTTTTTAGTTTAGTTTTTTTTTTTTTTTACAATGTTTTCTTTAATCAGCATAGTTTCAAAGTAAGTAATTCGGATACTTTTTTTTTATTATTTTTGTCAAAACTCCAAGTCCGTTTGTAATTACATTTTTTTTGTCTTCTTTGGGTCCGGTGTCAAATTAAAAGAGCGGTTTGAAGTTTAATTAGAGCATATAATTTATAAACATTTTTTAAAATCAGATAATTTTAGCCATTTAGAATAATTGAAGCGACCGTGCTAGAACCACGGGATCCGGGGGTGCCTAACACCTTCCCTCGGGTCAACAGAATTCCTTACTTAGAATTTCTGGTCCGCAGACTTTATTTGAAAAGTCGTAATTTTCCTCGATTCGGGATTTAAATAAATCGGTGACTTGGGACACTATAATTTATTCCAAGTGGCGACTTGCACTACTTGAGATTGTATCCAGGTATTGGTATATTATTATGAAATAAAGTAGCAAAAATTGAGATTTCTAAATAATCTACTCACATATGCTTGAAAGGAATAAAAAGATAGTTTTGTATTGTGTAGCATGAGATAGTGCCTATCGTGGTTTTCTTCCCTTCAGCATTATTTACTTTTATTACCGCTGAGTTGGAAGTACTCACACCCGACTCCCTGCACCTTGTGTGCAGATCCAGGTACATCACAGTGGAGCTGATTCTATCGCGGCTCGGGAGTGCTTTTGGACAGTCGAGGTAGCTGCCAGCGTTCGCAGGACCTGATTCTCCAGTTTGTCTGTATTTTTGTTCTGATCATCCCACACTTGTGCACAGTTATATTCATTATTTACATAAAATCCACTTTATTGGGGTATTCTTTTGTTTATGTAGTACAAATTAGAGAATAAAGGGGGTAGCTTTTCACATGCATATTACCCCGCTACAAGTTGTAGTAATAGAAGATATTAAATCTTTATTTTACTTATAGTCTCAATATAATCAACCGCTTTTGCGTATACGTTGGAAACTGAATAAGTTTCTTTGAGACGTACTACAACACAATACCTTATTGGTAATTAATGTGTTTCTTCAAAATAGTAATAATTAGCTCTTCGAGAGCTTTCAATTAATTTTATACTACCATAGATTCATCAACATCCTTGTGGTGAATATCTCTTTTAAAGAGAAAGTTATACCATTATGGCCATGGTCTAAATCATTATAGGCAAAATATGCTGCTTCTATTACTTTTACCATGTAATAATCCACTGCCATAATATTTTGGCTAATCACAATGGGTACGTGATCAATGACCATTCATGCCATAATAATGAAATTATTTTCTTATTTTATCTCAAACCTCCTTCTAGAGGTGAGTGTGGTATATTCAGTACCAATAGCATGTTCATATTCTTTCAAGAATGAATATGTCTTCGTAAATCATATGTTGTCACATTTCCATCATTAATGGACCATAATCATCTATATGTGCTATATAAGATCTCACGTCAAATCGATGACAAATATTACCTTCACAGAGTGAAGGATTATTTTGAGAATCCTTATTATTCTCATTATCACAATGATGACGATTATAATTTCGTCTATTGCCACGTCCACATCCATTGATACCTTCACGGTAATAATTTTGTCTTCTTTCAGACTTATCACATACTGCTATCACATTCTCTAAAGGGAATGAGAATGGAGCACATTCAATGGGACGGTGTTTTCAATTCTTTGCCCACAATCATACATGAATTTAATCATGACAAGGCATAAAAACTTTACCACTTCGGGTGGTTATAATTTATTTCAAACTCCATTAGAGTTGCAAACAAAATTTATCGTCTTTGCTTGTATTTAAAATCAAATAATAGAATGTCAAGAATTTGAAAGAGAAAAGTAAAATACTTACCTTAAATCTAAAATTTAATCATGAAGGGAATTCATGGAGCAATTGACAATCATTGTGCTCAATCCCAAAGCTTCTACTCAATTGGTTAGAATCTCGTGGTGATAACGTGTTATGAAATAATAAAAGAAGAAGAACAATATTGCAGAGAAAGATAGAGAATTCTTATTGAATTTTGGGATGAATTACAATAGAATAAAACCCTCTATTTATAGGGAGATGGTGACTTAGCCACCAAGTAATAAATTTTATAATCTTTCTAAATATATATGGACATTCACCATAAATAGAATTTTATATTTATATATATATAGAGAGAGGGGGCTTTCATAACTAGCTTTTGAGCTAATTGGTTTTCTCTTGATATTGCTTGTTTCTATTGGTTTTTTGGCACACTTTGTTAGTGACCGAAAGAGGTCATACTTCTTGCCCTGCTCCTTCAATTGTTTTGTTTATTCTGTGCATGAAGGAATTCATCCTAAATGATGAGTAATTCAAGTAAGCTATGGATTAACATCCAAATGAAGCTTTTTGTCATAGTTACTCTGATAGATTGATGAGATTCCGTCATAGCTCTACTTTTTGATACCTAGCTTTTGAGAAAATTATGGAAACACCTTAAATATAAACTAGAGCATTCGATCATCGTCATGATAATTTTCGAAGAATAAACGTACATTCTATCAATCTAGAAATATTGGTAATTGACTAATGAAAATAATTGTAAATCTCATTCACAAGCTACGGAGGATAAGCGATGCTCGCAATAAAACCTCTCTAATAAGTGACTAGAAAATTTAACTATCTTATGATTAACTGTTTCATTTTTTCAGTAATTAAAGAAACTGTTCCCCTTTCAACAAATTTAAGATAAATGAAGAAACTTAGAAAACATCATTCAAGCCTGAGGTGCATGTTATCTTCGATCTTCACTACCACGGAACACTCCAATAGATTATAATTTATCTTGATAACATTTGATTCAAACTTTAATTTATCCGTTGTATGTCCGATAGATCTAATTGCATGCTTGTATAGGGTAAAATTAATTTATATTAAAGGATCGAATAGTTGTATGACACGGGAAATTGGAGGCAGACGGAAAATGAACCGAGCGAAAACTAAGACCGATGGCAATAACTTTGGCCGATATTGGGTAGATCTCGAAGGGAACACAATCAATGGAAGCAAGGGAATTTATATTAAATAGACGAGTTTCACAATTATAGATCAAGTTTCAAAGTTTGAGCTGTTGTAGCAGTTACCTTTTACCATTTTAGGAAGTTTCTAACCATTTTAGTATTTAAATATTATCTTTTACCATTTTAATCTTAGATTATAAGTTTAATTAGCTTTTCTTCGTTTCTTTTCTTCAATTCCCACTATGAGTAGCTAAATTTTTACTAGGATTGTGACCCAACTCTAGTGTGTAAATCTTATGGGTATTTAATTTAATGCTTGTTTATGATTGGTGTTGATTATTTTGATTAGAATTTGTGCTTCAATTCTAGAATTAATGGTTGCAAACATTAATTCATGCCTTTTTGACTTAGTCTCTACTTGACAAAGAGGGACCTAGTATATTGTAACTTAGCTAACAAGTAATTGGGTTAATTGAGAATTTGATTAACCTAATTAGGGGTTCAAACTAGAGATAGTAAGAACCCGATTTGAGCTCATATCAACTATTTTGTTTGAGACTCATTTGGACTTGAGAAAGCCAAATAGGGCAAAATTCCTCTATGACCGAGATGTATTAAATGGATAATATAGAGTTGAGAGCTATAATATACACCCAAATCAACAAAACAAATACTAACGTCTTTAAGCCATTTGGCGAACACCTAGGTTATAGTCACATTCTTAGGCTTTTTAACTATTTGAAAAGAACATCAAAAACAATCGTTCATTTCTAGTTTCTTCTACTTAGTTTACAATTGTTAGAGTAATAGTAAAAGTATAAATCATAAGTTTTTGCGGAAGCGCAAATTTAGTCAATTCATTTTTTTCAAGTGTATTCCCCTAACACCCCCTATAAATCCCTGTGGATTCGACCCTTACTCATAGTGGGTAAATTATATTGCATACGACCATATCATATCTCTTATCGAGGTGCGTTGTGGACCTCATCAGTGGCAAGCATTTATTTCATCTTTATATGTATCATTCTCTCAGGATCGTAGCCTTCGAATTTAACTGTCTTCCGTCTTCGGCTCCACAAATCACTTCCTCATGCAATTATTTAATATAAACATATTTTACCATATACAATATTTTTTAAAAATATTTGTCATTCACTAACTAATTACAATACTTTCTAAAAAAAGACTTCAATCGTATCGATCATACACAAATGTGAATGAGTATGACAAATGGTTGACCCCCCCCCCCCCCAAAAAAAAGGCGTATGACTAAGGAAACTATATGGGGTCGAATCGGATGTAATGCGGGTTGAGCACGTATCCTTATACGGCCATAGACGTCGAACGATATCCTCTCTCACGTCCATACGACTAAAGGGGTACGCCCCCGACCATATAGGCGTATCGGTAGACTTGCCCGTACAGACATGGTTAGCCAATATTGTGCCAGTTCCAAAGAGGGACGGGAAGGTTAGAGTCTGTATCGACTACCAGGATCTCAATCGGGCAAGTCCGAAAGATGACTTCCCATTGCCAAACATACACATCCTAATTGACAATTGCACGAAGCACGAGCTGCAGTCATTTGTCGATTGTTTTGCTGGGTACCATCAAATATGGATGGACGAAGAAGACGCATAGAAAATGACTTTTATTATGTTGTGGGGAATGTATTGTTACAATGAAAAAGTAAAATATTGCATAATGCTTTGTTCAACCTTGCTACCCCGAAGCTCTCCGTGCCTAGGTGGTTCTGATGGATCAATTATTGAGGTACTCTCCTCAGTTCACCACCTGTATGGAAGGGCCTTCCTCCCCTTCGTCATTGAGAATGATGTGACAGCCCATATAGTCATCTTCCAAGAACAGGTTCTTCATTGCTGCTAACGTTTCATCTTCCTCTGACCCTTTCACAATGTCAGCTGGCTAGAAAGTTTATTACATACGGGGTATCGGGTGCTCCAGTGGATAGTAAGGACTGCGCCATGGTGGCGAGTAGTTCTTGAATTCCTGCCAAGTATATCTATACCCTAACCTGAAAGTGGTGCCATGCTTCTTCAGTTTGATAGACTTGGTGATTCCTTGGAGGTTCTTGCCGAACCCTTTGCCAGGTTCATACTCGCTCCAATTTAGTATACTTTCTATCTTGTTATCCCACCACTTATCTTTGTCTATGATGTTGACTCGCTCAATTTGGTGGTAGGTTTCTCCTCCTAGTTTCCTTCTTTCTTCAATTGTTGGGATGGTCTGACGACTGTATATGGGGTTACTCCTGTCACCATGAATAATCACCTCTTGTTGATTCCACTCGAATTTCACCACCTGGTGCAGGGTTGATGCTACCGCCCCAGCAGCGTGGATTCAAGGTCGTCCCAGTGGTAAGTTGTAGGATGTTGGGATGTGTATTACTTGAAAATCAACATTGAACCAAGTTGGCCCCATTTGTAGACATAAACTGATCTCCCCAATAGTGGACCTTTGGAAGCCATCAAAAGCTTTGATGTTGATAGCCCTATCCTTGATTTCATGCAGGCTTTTCCCCAATGTTCAGAGGGTCACCAATAGACAAATGTTGAGTCTAGATCCTCAGTTAATCAAAGTCCTAGTGATGAAATAGTCTTCACATTGCACAGCAATGTGCAACGCATTGTTGTGCTCTAAACCTTCAAGGAACAATTCATCCTCGTGGAAAGTGATTTTATGACTCTTCAATACTTGCCCGACCATGTTTTCCATCTCTCCTCCAATTATATTTCTGGGTATGGATGCCTCGCTCAGTACCTTCATCAGGGCATTCTTGTGTGCCTCGGAGCTTTGCAGTAGAGATAAAATGGAGATTTGCGCTGGTGTTTTGTTTATTTGGTTGGCAACTGAGTATTTTTTTGCCTGTATCTTCCTCCAGAGATCATCATGCCCGGCTACAATAGGCCATCCAGAGGCCTGCTTACTTGGTTCGACTAAGTGCTCCGGAGTATAAATTCTACCAGTCCTGGCCATACCCTGCGCTGCAATTGCTTCTCCAGACCTAGTTTTCCCCTTCCTTCTTGCCTCGCTGGTGCAATCCCAAGGAATGGCCTGTGTATGGAATGACATTACGACTATCGTTGCAATAGGAATGGGCACTCTCGTTTTGGGTGGCAATACAACAACTTCAAATGGTAATTTTGGAGACCCAAACTCCACCTTAATTGGCTCTACGGTCCTTTTGGATGGCGGTGTTTCAAGCTCGAGAGGTACGAATATGTTTATTTCATTATTCTCAGAGGGCTGGATCTAGAATACAATTGGATTCAGTGTGACGATTGGTTTCTTGGGCTCGTCACCTTTGCCAATTAATCCAATTAACCCTTTAGGGTCCCAATCATCTTCTACTTGAATCATATACACACCACCACCCTTATGATCAGGCAAGGGATTGTTGCAAATTTTAGGAGCAGGTACCTTGGCCACGATGATTTTGTTATCAACTAGAGCTTGGATTTTGTCTTTCAGAGATCGGCACTCATCAATGGTATGCCCTTTCATGCCGGAATGGTATGCACAAGTTTTGTTTGGATTGACGCACTGTGAAGGATTTCTTGGAGTTATGGCAGGGATTGGGGTGACATAACCGGCTGCTTTGAGTCTTTCATATAGTTGGGCTCGGCAATGGTGGTGTATTGCTTGGGAGGTCTACGGTCGAAGTCAGGGCGTAGCCTGGGAAAGTTTTGGCAGGCGGGAGGTGATTGGTAGTGAGCATTATAGGCTTGGTAGACAGGTGCAGGTTGGGGATATCCTAGTGAGATAGGTTGATATATGGGGGAGGGGGACGGTTGGCAAGTAGGTGATGGAATTTGGTAAGAGAGCGAAGGTGCTTGGTAGTAGGGGATAGGCTGGTATGTGAGAGGGGGTACTGGGTAGGCTTAGTATTTTACTGGGGACTTGGTTCTCTGTGCAACCATCACGGCACTCACGTCCTTTTTCTTGGACATGCCACCAGATTGTATGGCTTTGTTGGTAGCATCCAGTGCTTCAAAATTAGTGACCATACCACTCTTAATGCCTTTCTCAATCTTTTCTCCTAGCTTGATGATATCGGAGAATTTTTGTCCCTCTATCAACATTAATCTCTCATAATAAAGCGTATCTTGAGCTCAGACAAAAAATCAATTTATCTGTTCTTCCTCTAAGGTCGTCCTGACCTTTGTAGCCTCAGATCTCCATCAAGTAACATACTCGCGAAATATCTTAGTGGGCTTCTTTTTGAGATTCTGGATGTAGAAGATGTCTGGTGCATTTTCTGTATTGAACATGAACGTGTCTATGAAATCGGACGCCATTCCTACCCATCTTGTCCATTTTTTGGGATCTTGGCTAATGTACCAAGATAGCGCATAGCCTTTCAAACTTCTCATGAAGAGTTTCATACGAATTTTTTCATCTCTTCCCACGCCGACCAGCTTATTACAATATGTCCTTAAATGGACTCTAGGATCCCCCATGCCGTCAAGCATGTCAAACTTGAGAGTTTTGTACCCCTCGGGAAGTTCGACATATGGATGAATGCAAATATCCTCATAATTCAGCCCTTCGATGCCTTTGTTTCCTTTAGTGCCCTAGACTCGTCTAGTCAATTTCTTGAGCTCGTCCACTAGGCTCTTGATGAGAGAGTCGTGTTCATCATATTCTGGTGTGTTTGTAATGGGTTGAGTGTATTGTGGTAGGGTTTCCACATAGATGGGTGTGTGGTAGGGATGATCACTTGATGGTTCAGGAATGAGGGGTGGAGTATTGTTGTGACATGTGTTGCAATTTTGATGAGTAGCGGGTTATTTCTGTGGCTTCGGAATGTTCTGTGGATGTATGGGGTGTTGAGCATTAGGAAAGTTGATGTTTGGAGTAGTGAGGGAGAATGACATAATTGCCAAGTTCTGAACTTGGTCTAGTTCTTCTTGGAATTTTAGTAACTTTGGTTCGAGTTGAGCTGCACTTTCTTTGGACGCCTTAATACCCTAAGGAACCTCTACCCTTTCAACCGAGTTCTCATTTCTAACGCAGTTCAAGTCATCCATTTTTTATTTGCTCTTTTTTTATAGGACTTGGGGGAGGAGGAGGTGTAGGGTCCTTAGATCTTATGGAGTAGGATGACGATGCTAGAGTGCACGAACTAACCTTTTAGGGAGGGGAAAAAAAATAAAAGTAAAACAACAAAAAGGTAACAAGTTAGTACAAATTCTTAGAAAAATATTGCAATAGTTAAACACGTAGTATAATAATATTAATCGTGTCCTAAATTGGGTGCCTCGTTGTGCCCGATGTAGGCCTAACGACAAGTTGATTTGGAGAACTTATAATGCTAAATGCCTCATTTTATTGATAAAAATAAGACGAATCCCAAAACGACACGAAAATTGCATAAAGTAAAAATGTCACTAATGGTCATTGGCCTTATTAAATTTCAAAGCGAAAAAGAAAAGAGACTCCTAACTATTTGGTCCCAGAAGGACCTACCCCAGAATCGGCATCTTTGGCTCCATTGAATAGGGTCACCAGCTCATGCAATCCCAGCAGTAGATAAGCCCCATCCAAATGTCCTCCTTCATTTCCCTTGGCGTTTTGTAAATTCTCGATCATCCGGATGAATTTCCCAAAAAGAGGGTAACTTTCCCAAATACTTGCGGACGAGATTCGGTCACTGGAATGAAAGTGTTCCCACCTGCTTAGGAACTTTGAGTGGATGTTTGTTACCATGCCGAATCTGGGGATTTCATACCTCATTTTATGCAAAACAAAGTGTTAGTCCCTTACCCCACTGGACTCGACTATTTAAATCAATAATTAGAATAATGGCATTTGTTCTCTAAATAAATCACAGAATATGGTGTTGTCCGTTTGGGTTCTAGGGGAACCCAGTGGACTTTATACAAGGCTATCTTAAAGAGTCATTATGTGGACAGCATAACTAACTCGACTAGGTTTGACAGTGATGCATGAACAGTTAAATAGAATAAGGTTTCTATTGGGTTCTAGACCGGTACCCTTGAGCGGACAACTCAAGAGAGAAAGGCACGGAACTGTCAACTGCACCACTGATCGACTGGTTTTACCGCAAATATGCCTTTGCCAAAATTAGGGGGTGATAATATCAGAAGAATGCAACCACTTATTATGGTATTTATTTGGCATGAGTGGAGTATTATGTTGAAGATGCAATTACAAAAATGAAATAAATTGTCACGTATTTTCACGTTCATAATGATTACAATAATGGCTAAAAAATTACAACGGTATTGAAGGAAACAGTAAATAAAAGCGTTAAAGAAAAGGGAAACAAAAAGACAAGCCAGTTACAAATAAAGGCATTAAACAAAGCAGTAAAGAAAATAGTAAAGTCACATATAACATGAAGTGGTAAAAGCCTAAATAATCCCCAGCATAGTCGCCATGCTGTGATACCCCTTTTTTTCTCGCAAAATCGGGTTTACAACATTTGGGAAGACAACTCTACTCCTGTTTGGGAATTGGGTTTTGGAAGTCGACACCTAATGATTAAGTGCATTAGGACACTAAGGGTTTTGAATTTGAAAACCAGATTTCGGATAAGGGCTAGAAATTATCTCAAGGGGATTGTGTTAGGTGATAAACTGTGATTTCTACATATTTTATACCCATTCTTACCTGAGCTTTGTGCATCAATTGTCATATAGTAATCCCAAAATGCTTACCAATTACATTCGATTATAGGTTTAAGCGACATGATAACAAATATCAAATATCAGCTCAAGAAGGAGTGAAATCTGCCAAGTATAGAAAGACAACTAAAGTAGGGACCAAGATGACTTGCACAGACCGCAATGATTTGATGTGCAGCTGCGCAGAAGAGTTCATATTCTAAGTCATCTTGAGATCACCCTGCGCGGTCCGCACTGCTTTGCCACGCGAGCGCGCAGAAAAGTTTAGAGACCATGCAAAACTAATGTCAAGCTACACAGTCTGCGCTCCTTTCCATGCGGTCCGCGCTAATGAAAGTCATGTGACCCAACTTTTCAGATAAGAGCCCATGCGGCCACTGTCCGTAACAGTGCGGTCCGCGTGGGTAAAGTTCAGAGGCGATGATTTTGATGATGCCCTGCTACGCAGTCGCGTACCATTCCTGTGTGGTCTGTGTCACTTATCCAATGCGGTCGCATGACATAATTGTGTGGTTTGTGTTCCCCTATTCCAGGAGCAGAATTGAAGACCAAATGACCTCCGCGACCTGGCAACATTTCTGTGCGGTCCGCGCCTGTCCCGCAGGGGCATTTTTGTCTAGTTAATTTAGCCTAGTATGAATAGAATATGTTATCGATTTTAGGTTAAGTTTTGTTTTTACACAGAGCTGTTGCACTCGTTAGAATAGCCTCTAAGCCTATTTTGGGCAATTTTCCTTTATTTTGATCGTGGATTATTGTAGCTTTTCAGCATAGTTGATTAATATGTTGGGTTTATCTATTATTTCTTCATTTTCTGCTTCTTCCATGTCTAGCAAAACTCATTAGCTAGGGTTGTGGCTCAATCCTAGTGTGGGTAATTAATGGGTGTGACTGTTTAGTGCTTGAATGATATTGGGCATTTGCTATTTGGGTCAATTTTATGGTTTAATTAGGATTTGGTGGTTGCAAACACTAAGTCTAGCTTAGTGGGTTTTGACACTTCTTGAGAAAGAGTGTCTATGACTCCAAAATTGACCAAACAAGGAATTGGGGTGGACCCATAAGAATAGTAGTCCCAATTAACAGGGTTAAACCTCGAGAGAGTAATTACCCAGTTTGAACCATTAGTTGCTTGGGCATATTGGCCTACCCAATTGGTCTCGAGAGAGTCAATTGGGCAAAATCACTCTCTCTACCGAGAGGTGTGAGAGTGAGTGCAATCGTGCAACGGTTATAGCATAAGTCCCATAATTATCATTCGTGCATTAGGAATCTCTACCCGTTAGTTTACCACCTAGATAAATGCCATGGCCCTGGTATTTTTCTCTATATTGCATACAATCTAGAATCTTTATCTTAGCATAATTTAGTTCAATCTAGTAGTTATTACAAGTGTAGTTGATAAATATAAAAACAAACCAAAATGATAGAAGCAAAATTAGAAGCTAAAATGCATTTCTAGACTTCACACATACTCGACTCCCAACTCTAGCTCCCTGTGGATATTGATCCTGATACCGCTATTGGGTAAAAGTAATTAGCGCCCACTCTTCCTAAGGGTTGAGTCCGCACCGATCACTTTTTGGCGCTGTTGCCGAGGAGCTTAAGGTGTTGACTATTTTTGTAGCTAGTTTTGTGTTTTGCTTCTCTTTCCTTCTTTTTACTAACATTATTTTTGTCAAACCAACAGGTACACATGGCTTTAAATGGGAATATCCCTCTTGACAACGTGGTCGTGGGGGAGGAGGTTGATGATGTTGAACAAGAGGAACTCTGGGTACAACAAATACCATGGGGAGGTAGAAATGCTAATGCAAATCGTAATGATGCAATTCCAGACCCTCCTCCAAGTCCACCGAGAGTTGCTCCAAGGGTCCTTCCTAACCAAGGTTATGCAAGTGCCATAGTTCCTCCCCGAATCCGGGTGAGAAATTTTCAAATCACCAATATTATGTTGACACTTCTCGAACAAAAAGGGTATTTTATGGGCGCCTCCGATCAAAATGCTTAAAAGCACTTGAAGGGGTTCGTATATACTTGTTGGGGAAGTAAAATAATCAACAAGTAGGTGGAAATTGGAATGGGAATAACCAAAAAAACAATTGGGGGAATCAAGGTAACAATAGTGGAAATTGGAGTGGAAACAACAACAACAATTGGAACAACAACAATGGTCAAGGGGGATGGAACAACAATAGTGGTCAAGGTAATTGGGGGCAAGGCTTTCAAATACCCCCAATGTTTCTACAACCAAACAACCCGCCACCATACAATCTCAAGGGTCAAGTTCTTCGGGCAATGAATTTGGGAGAATCGAGGTTATGTTTGAACAAATGAAGAAGACTCAAGACTCGGATGCGCAATTGGCTTCACATAACACTTCCATCTGTAACTTGGAAGTGCAACTTGGACAAATTACACAATATTTAAATACTCATCCAAAGGGTGCGCTACCTAGTGACACGATAGTAAATCCTAAAGGAGGGGTACAACAACTATGTAATGGCGGTGACCACACGGAGTGCACGAGGCGGTGATGTGCATGCCTCAAGAGAGAATTAAGCCATGGTGGAGAAAGATGAGTTGCCTAATAATGATATGCCTATGGTGGTTGATGATGTTGTGGAACCAAGTGCAAGAAATGAAGTGAGAATTGACATTCAAGAGGTTGAGGAGGAGACTCAAGAGAACGTGAACCCGTCTAGGGAACATATTGTAGATATGCCCGAGCTGGAGGTGCCCAAAGCCAAGGCATCCTTGCCTAGGCCTCCTCCGCTGTACCCTCAACATTTGGCCAAGCAAAAGAGTGATAACCAATTTAAGAAATTCATTGAGATGATGAAGATTTTGACTATCAATGTGCCTTTGGTGGAGGCACTCGAGAAAATGTCGGGGTACGCGAAATTCATGAAGGATTTGGTTACAAAGAAGAGATCAATGGAGTGTGAGACTATCAAGAAGACCCATCAAGTGAGCGCAATTGTACACTCCATGGCTCCTAAACTTGAGGACCCCAGTGTATTCACTATCCCATGCACTATTGGAAGTGCCGACTTTGCAAAAGCCCTTTGTGACTTGGGAGAAAGCATCAACTTAATGCCATATTCAGTGTTCAAAACTTTGAGAATTGGGCAACCTCGCCCGACTTCAATGAGGCTCCAAATGGAGGATAGGTCTATGAAGCAAACTTTAGGTATCATCGACGATGTCCTTATTCAAGTTGATAAGTTCATCTTGCCGACCGACTTTGTGATTCTTGATTATGAGGTGGACTTTGAAGTCTCAATTATTCTCGGAAGTCCTTTCTTAGCAACAGGGAAGGCTTTGGTTGATGTCAAGGCGGAAGAGTTGACCTTCTACGTTGTTGATGAAAAGATAGTGTTTCATATGTGCAAATCTATAAGGCAACCAAATAGTACCAAAGTTTTCTCTTTTGTTGACATTTTAATGGCGGTGATAGTGGATGACACAAGTTCAATGATCAATGTTGAAGATCCACTTGAAGCGGTGCTTTTAAACATGGAGGCTAATGATGATGCCGGAGGAATTGAATGTGTAAATGCTTTGAATGATATGGCTTATACTCTTATGAGCCTAGGAAGTTATCATTAGACCTTGAAAATCGTAAAACCCCTCCAACAAAGACATCTATTGAGGAGCGGCCGGTGTTGGAGTTGAAGATACTTCCTCCTCACCTCAGGTACAAATACTTGGGTCCTAATTTCACTTTACATGTTATTCATTCGTCTTGCTTAACTAATTTGTAGGTGGACGCCACATTGGCAGTTTTACAAAAGTGCTAGCGGGCGATCAGATGGACGTTGGCGGATATTCGGGGTATTAGCCCCGCCTTTTGCATGAATAAGATCATTTTGGAGGAAGATGCAAGGTCGTCGCTTGAATACCAAAGAAGACTAAATGAAGCTATGTAAGAGGTAGTCAAGAAAGAGATCATCAAGTGGTTGGATGCCGGTATAGTCTATCCAATATCGGATAGTTCATGAACCTGGCAGGTCTAGTGTGTTCCAAAGAAGGGGGTATCACGGTTGTCACAACATAACCAATGAATTGATTCCGTCCCGCATGGTCACAGGTTGGAGGGTGTGCATGGATTATTGAAAGCTCAACAAGGTCACTAGGAAGGATCATTTCCCTCTACCATTTTTGGACCAAATGCTTGATTATTTAGCGGGCCGGGCTTATTATTACTTCCTTGATGGCTACTCAGGGTATAATCAAATTATCATTGCCCCGGAGGATCAGGAAAAGAGAACATTTACTTGTCCTTATGGCACATTCGCCTTCTCAAGGATGCCTTTTGGACTTTGTAATGCTTCAGCGATCTTCCAAAGATGCATGATGGCAATCTTCACGGATATGGTGGAGGACATTCTGGAGGTCTTCATGGACGATTTTAGTATGGTGGGGGACTCATTTGAAGAATGCCTATTGAACTTGGAAAAAATGTTGAAAAGATGTAAGGAGACCAATCTTGTACTAAATTGGGAGAAATGTCACTTCATAGTGCAAGAGGGAATTGTCTTTGTGAGCACGTGATTTTTGCCCTAAGCAACAAATTCCAAAATTAAAATAAATAATATTTTTGTGTGCAATTACATGTTTTGATTGAAATAAGATGCATTTGTGTGATTGAACAATTAGAGATTAAAACTAGAAAATTAAAAAAATAGGTTAAATACAAGTATTTCAATTTAAGAGGTTAAAAGGAAAATTAACAAAAAAGAGGCAATAATAACGAAAATTAAGGAAACATAGTAAAAAGAGAATGAAATACAAAAAGAAAATACCAAGAAATAGTTAAAATACAAAGAAAATACACAAAAATACTAAACTGGGCCAAATGCCAGCTCAGGTGCATTGGCCCAAAGCATTCTGAGAGACCCGGTCCAAACCAGTTGAATTGAAATAATCTCAGTCGTTCATCACACTGGATCCAACAACTGAGGCTTTAACTGAAATTAAATAATTAATCCAAACCCTGAGATCAAATCCCCACCGTCCGTCACACCAAGTCTAACGGATGAGTGTTACTCTCTCATTTAATTCTGAACGGCGCCGTTTGAGGGAGTTTGATCCTGACCATTGATCAACGATGATCCAATGGCTAGAAATCATTCACCCGTTACATGTATAAAAGGCTTTGGTCTCTCAGAGACCGGCCATTATGTCCAAAGCCTTAACCCTAGCCGCCCTTTCTTCTTCGTCTTCTTCTCATCTCACCACGCCGACTATGGAGACTGCCCGTCTCCCATGGCGGTCTCCGTCCACTTCTGAGCATCAAACCACTCTCCTCTCACTCCTCTACCCCAAATCACCCTAGTCATCATTCGTGCATTAGGAATCTCTACTCGTTAGTTGACCACATAGGTACATGCCACGACCCTAGTGTTTTTCTCTATATTGCATACAATCTAGAATCTTTATCTTAGCATAATTTAGTTCAATTTAGTAGTTATTAAAAGTGTAGTTGATAAATATAAAAACAAACCAAAAATGATAGAAGCAAAATTAGAAGCTAAAATGCATTTCTAGACTTCACATATACTCGACTCCCAACTCTAGCTCCCTGTGGATATTGACCCCGATACTGCTATTGGGTAAAAGTAATTAGTGCCCACTCTTCCTAAGGGTTGAGTCTGTACCGATCATTAGGCACCCCTCAAGATCCACTAGTGTGGTTCCTAGCCATGCTATATTGTAACTTTAATGCAAACAAGTATACAAATAATTTCACACATAAGGGTATGTATGTAACATGCATATTAGAGTCTATAATTTGTTTGAGGGAGGGTCTAAGTGCAGAAAATTAGTCAAGTCATTGAATAAATAAAGAAGAATAATTTAGAAGGAAAAGGAATGGTTTGGGTGCGCCAAAGATCCCTAAGGGCCCAATGGGGTCCTTGGCCAATACCAGCACCCAAACACTACCAAAATGTTGAACAAGTGCATTGTGGAATTACCAGCCTTGTGCATCAAAGTTCAATGGGAACTCAAAGGTGCCCAAGGCAATGCTTACACGAAGGGGGTAGAACCTAAACTCTAGGAGTAGTAAGAGTGTGATAGAATTTTCTTTAAAGAAATTGAGTTGAAAAGTAGTTTAAAAATTATCCATGTAGAACTAGTTTCGAAAGAAAAACAATGGGATAGTTTTGACAAACTCAGAACCAAAATACTTCATATAGTTCCGAGCAGTAAACACAAATAGGGAAAAGGAAAGTGGGGGCAAGTAGTTCATATGTAATAACACAATTGCACCTAAACACCAAAGGAAAGCATTTCAAACTTAGAAAGTCACACCAGGTTTCAACCAAAAAGGCTCATGATCACATGCTGAGAATGTACTGGGGCTAGGGATAGGAGCGAATATGAATTAAGCAAATCAGTAGGCATGCTGGATTAATAGAAGGATAATCAGACATGGGCATGCTAGGTGCAACAAGAACAGCAGAACCATAAGTAAAAGCATAGAAGAAACAAAATAAAGTGCAATATGTATAAAAGCATATTGTTTTGGATGCTATAAATCAAATAGAGGGCATATCAGTCAAGGATGAGATACTGTAGAGCAGTAGTGTGCAGGGAGGTGAGCAATAGTATGTAGACCAAACAATCAGCAATGTATAGAGCAGGAGAATAGTGGAGCAACCCCAAAATCACTCAATATTAGCTTTCTGCCGACTGAATAATCAGTCTCAACAGGGAAAGTGGGTGAGGATGTGTAGAAAACAAGAGAGAACACTGAGTGTGCTTATGTGTGTAAGAGAGAGTTCAGAACAATGAACTTTTTGTTCGTGTTTGTGTTAAAGAGAGAGTAGGGTACTTATAGTCCTCAAATTAAGTGGAAAATAAGGTAATATATATAGACTGATTATAATTATAGAAAGAATACCTATTATAATCAATTTAAACTCAGATTCCTTTAAATTAGGGAGTCAGAGCTCAAACAGTACAAATTGCATCAAATAATGAAGGTGTTTGCAAGACTGATAGTACAAAATAATTGCAAGTAAGGAAAGTAAAAAATAAAATATATTGTGCACATAAATAGACAGATTACAAACTGATTTTGAAAATAATTGGTTCAGAAAATTACATGTGAGACTGAAAATCATAGAAAATCAGCACTAAGTAAGGAAAGTATCTCACAAGCAAGGAAGTGACTCAAATCAGTGAAAACCCCCAAAGAAATCACATGCAAAAAATCAAGGATTCAAAGGGATACATAGAATCAGTAGCATACTTATTTAATAGAGACAATTAGACATATTTAAACACAATAGGAACAAAACCAACAACCCTAAGTAAGAAATCATAGAATCAGTGGAACGTCAGAACAAATTAACACACAGAAATTGGGAAATAACTCGGAAGATTACACAAACAGGCAGAAATATCAACACAAACATATAGGACTAGAAGACGTAGTGATTTCTAAAGGGTTCAGAAACCCTAGTTTTAAAAGAACAAGAAAAACATTGAAAAGACCGAGTATAGAGTAGTGTAAAACACAAAAGAATAAGTTAAACATGTTTAAAAAGATAAAGCTTTAAGAAATTTAGGGTTTCGTAATAAACTAGTGAGATGTAAGGAATCTAGCTGTGAAACTCTTCAATAATGATGTTCGTAGCACAATCGAACCATAACCCATCGAAGAAAGACCAAAGATAAGCCAGGCAAAGCTTTCGATGACCATCTTGTATAGTAAAGGCTTTTGGAGTCTTGAAGATAGAGGGAATCAATAAGACAAGGTTTCACGGCGGCTGGTGGTCGAGAGAAGTGAGGCCGAAGGTGGCCAGAGAGGCGGTGGATTCATCGGAGACGAGAGAGAGAACCAGAAGGTTCTAGAGAGAAGGGAGAGTAAGAGTCAGTATAGAGAGAGAGGGAAAGAGAGAGAGAGGGACCATCTGAAAATGAGGGGTTTGGGGGGTTGTTAGATTTTAATTTTGGAAATCAAACCTGGCCGTTGATCTCACTTGATCAACGTCTCAGATTAGATCAAGGCTGGACCGGGTCATTAAATTGGGTATGGGTCCGGGATTTGGGGTTGAAATTGGGGTTCAATTTGTGGTTAAAATTGAAATGCAAAGGGGTTAAAATTGAAATGGATGAGGCAAAATGTTAAATAGCCATTTCTTCCATTTTTATTTTAATAAAAATAGTTAAAATAATTTTAAAAACCAATTAAAAACACTAAATTGATTAATAACATATAAATGTTAATTAAAAAAATACTAGGAGCAATTTTGTAATTATAAAATACTATTAATCAGAAAATAGGCTATAATTGTAATTATAGCAATTTAGCTTTAAAGATACCAAATAAATTATATAAAATATGCAAAAATTACCTTAATTATATTTGGGTGTAAATATGAGAATAAAATAAATTATTCACCAAAAATGATAGTCTGGAAATAATTATTGAATTTTGTAAAAAATTAGACAACATACTAATTTTAAAATCTTTAAAAATAAGGAAAAAATACCAAAACTCTTGGGCATGCTTATATATGCATGTACATATTATTTTGAGTATATAAAATACATAGAAAAAAATTGGGTATCAACACAGTGGAGAAAGGGTCTGATGATGGTGTTCCCATTTAGGTTAGGAGGGATACAATGCTCAAATCATCAAATAGTCCATGGGAAGGGGGTGATCCTAATGGAACAGTAACTTAGGCAGTTTTTGCTAGTTTTGCTACAGTAAACCCTAACCTAAGTTATGTGTATGAGCTCCAATTTAAAATGATGCAGGAGAAGCTAAGGGATATGATTACTAATTCAGAGCATGCAGCATTGACACCTTATGAGCGAGGTGAACAAGCCATAGTTGCAAAGGACAGTGAAGCATTGCCAATGGCTTGCTCATCTGTAACGGCTTCTCCTCTACAAATCAAAGTTAATGTCCCATTGAAATCTCCTAATCAGGTATTACATGACCTTATAACTTATCAGGAATTACCATTAGATATTTAGAATTCATTGGTGGAGCAGCAAAGTTAATTTGAGGAGGAAGGTGATGATGAGTCTACAGCCTAGAATTTCAAAGGTGTTATGCGGGAAGGGGATGTATCTCCAATAACAACTACTAGAAGTGGGAGGAAAGGAAATAAAAATAAACCTAAAGAACCATTACAACCTACAAGAATACTACCTAGAAGGGAATCTTCTGGAGCTTCAAGATGATGATTAAAACACTTATATGGAATATAAGTTCTGTCAAAACTCAAAAGGCCTTTCAGAGAGTGATTAATATGCATAAAGAACATGATTTTTTCATTGTAGCACTAATGGAGCCTCTACAAAAGAAGAAGCTTATTGACAAATATAGAAGAAGGTTAGGAATGGAAGCAGCAATTTCTAATGTTAATGGAAAGATTTAACTATTCTTTGATGATGTGGTTAATGGGACTTGTTGATTGACACAGAGCAACAAATGACAATCAGAGTGTATCACCAAGATTTGGGTAAGTACATTATGAAGACTTTAGTCTATGCTAAGTGTTGTGCCTTAGAGAGGTTAGAACTATGGGACACTTTCTATTATTTGGCTAGTGATATGGAATTGCCATGGCTAGTGGGGGGATTTCAATGTTGTTTTACCAGAGGAGGAGAAGATAGGAGGTATACCAGTATATCCCCTAGAGTATAAAGATTTTGCATTCTGTGTCAACTCATGTGGCTTGTTTGATCTTGGCTATAAGGGCAGCCCTTTCACTTGGTGGAATGGGAGGCCAAATGAGGAGTGCATTTTCAAAAGACTTGATAGAATTCTTATCAATATGCCTTTCCAAACTTTATTTCCTACAGTAGAGGTGGAGCACCTTATTAGAACAGGATCTGAGCATGCTCCTTTATTAATGATTTGTGGAGAGGAAGCTATGAAATTTGACAAACCTTTCATGTTTTTGAATTTTTAGGCGAAACATGATTCTTTTCTAGAGGTGGTGAGGCAGAATTGGATAGTTGATTTCATAGGAGACCCTTTCATGATGTTCAAATAGAAGTTGAAAAGGGTTAAGATTGCTCTTTTAAAATGGAGTAAACTAACCTATGGGGATATTTTTAAGCAGCTAGATATCAGGGAGGATGTGGTGAGGATCAAGGAGATGTTGTTTGAGGAAGATCCTTCAATTGAGAATAGAAGAGTACTTCAACAAGCTTAAGATGAGCTGAAGAAATACTTGAACATTGAGGAACAATACTGAAAACAAAAGGTAGGTATGACTTGGTTTGAAGAAGAATATAGAAACACAAGGTTCTTTCATAATTGTGTCAATGGAAAAAGACAAAAGTAACAACTGAAAAGGATCCGGAATAGTGATGGCTCATGGATTGAAATTTATGACAAGTTATCTGTGGCTGCTGTGGATTTTTTCCAGAAAACATTCACTAAGGAAGGAATCCCACAAGCTTTGAGTTAGTGAACAATGTACCAACAATGGTGGCAAGGGAGTCGAATCTTGAATTGTGTAGATTGCCTACTATAGGATAGGTCAAGGCTGTTGTTTTTGTATTGAGCAGTGAAAGTGCAAGTGGTCCAGATGGTTTCTCAGGTTTGTTCTTTCAAGTATGTTGGGATATTGTGGGGCAAGATATTCACTCATTGTTAGTGTTTTTCTTTGAGGTAGTCATATTCCCAAGTCAATAACACACACTAACCTTGTTTTGCTACCTAAGAAGCCTCAAGTTCAAACATTCTCTGACCTTAGACCTATCAGCTTGAGTAATTTCACTAACAAGGTGTTCTTAAGGGTGGTTCATGATAGACTTGAAAAGATATTGCCTTTTTTAATTTCTTTAAACCAATCTGGTTTTGTCAAGGAAAGGAGTATCTTTGAGAATATTTTGTTGAATCAGGAGATTGTTACTGATATAAGATTGAGAGGTAAGCCAGCTAATGTTTTGATCAAATTAGATATGGCCAAGGCATATGATAGGGTGTCTTGGAAATATTTGATGCATGTATTGAGGAGGATGGGGTTTGCAAAATGTTTTATAAACATGGTGTGGAACCTTATTTCTAATAATTAGTTTCAGTTATGGTGAATGGGAAGGCTTCTAGATTCATCCATTCAATAAGGGGTGTTAAGCAAGGAGACCCTCTCTCACCAGCCTTGTTTATTCTTTCAGCAGAAGTGTTGTCAAGATCTTTGAACAAGTTAAAGATAGGTAATTTATAGGTTTTGGTAAGCCAAAGTGGTCTGATCCGTTGAATCACCTAGCTTATGCAGATGATACTATTATCTTTGCATCTGCTGGTCCTTAATCTCTTCAAAAGATAGTTGATGTTTTGGAATTGTATGAGAGCACTTATGGGCAGATGATCAATAAGGAAAAAAGCTCCTACTATATGCACTCAAAGGATTCTGGAGATTTGAAGTATGCAGTAGCAAATATCACTGGTTTTTCTAAGGGTAGTTTCCCATATACCTACCTTGGATGTCCAATTTTTTACACAAGAAGAAGGAAGAATTACTATAATGACTTGATTCAGAAGGTGAAGGCAAAGTTTCACTCATGGAAAGGGAAATTACTATCTTATGGAGGTAAGGATACTATAATTGCAAGTGTTCTTGAAAGTATACCTACACACATACTGTCAGTACTTGATCCACCTGACAATGTGATAGAACATCAACACAAAACATTTGCAAGATTTTTCTGGAGCAATAAGGAAGAAGGGAGAAGTAGGCATTGTACAAAGTGGCAAAATCTATGTCTCTCTAAGGAGGAGGGGGGATAGGTTTTTGGATCATTGTTTGATGTCTCAAAGGCATTATTTGCAAAACTTTTGTAGAGATTCAGAACTTCAAAATCATTACGGTCCAACTTCATACAGAATAAGTATTGTAAGAAAGAATTATCTACTATGGTTCAGTTTCGGAAAGGATCACATGTTTGGAAGAAAATGTTAGAAGCAAGAGATGAGGTTGAGCATGAAATTTTAAGGGAAATGTATAGGGGCTCTAATAATGTATGGCATGAGAATTGGACTGGCTTGGGAGCACTGTATCATGTATTACCTCCAGAGTTTTCTATAAATGAAGACTTGCAAGAGGTTACTGAATTGAGAGATAAGGAGCAGTGGAATGATACTGTACTGGATTAAACCTTACCATTGGATATTTCTGATCATATTACACAAAAGGTTAATTTTGCTGATAGTGATAGATATTGGGACACTCTAAAGTGGATGCCTACACCCTCAGGTAAGTTTACTGTGAGTATTGCATGGAAAATTTTGAGACATAGATAACCAAGTAATCCTGACTATGCAAAACTGTGGACCAAAGGACTACCTTTCAAAATCTTCTTCTTCTTATGCAGAGTTTGGAAAGGGAAGTTACCTTCTTATGGATGCTCGACTGGTAGTTGTTGTTGTAGGCTAACTCGGCTAAAGGCAAGAACTGATCCCATGAACGTCCAAAGTCAATCACACAAGCCCGAAGCATATCTTCTAAAATCTGAATAGTCCGCTCAGACTGACCGTCCGTCTGAGGATGGAATGTTGTGCTCAACTCGGCTCGTGTGCCCAACTCTCACTGAACTTCTCTCCAGAAGTGCGAAATAAACTGCATACCCCGATCTGAAATGATAGATGCTGGCACACCATGAAGGCGAACAATCTCCCGGATGTAAATCTCAGCTAATCTCTCGGATGAGTAGGAGACCGCCACATGAATGAGATGCGCCAACTTGGTCAGCCTATCCACAATAACCTATATCACGTCAAACTTCTTCCGAGACACTAGAAGTCCAGTAACAAAATCCATGGTAATCTCCTCCCACTTCCACTCAGGAAGCTCAATCTTCTAATGTAGACCACCACGCCTTTGATGCTCGTACGTAACCTAGTGGCAATTCAAACAACGAGTCATATATGCCAAAATGTCCTTCTTCATTCTACACCACCAATAGTGCTATCGCAAATCCTGATACATCTTCGTGGCGCCTGGGTGAATAGAGTACATGTAGCTACGGGCCTCATCTAAAATCAACTCTCGAAGCCCATCTACATTGGGCACACAAACTCGCCCCTGCAATCTCAAAAATCCATCTGCATCTAAGGTAACCATCTTGGCACCTTCTCGCTGCACTGTGTCTCTAAGGACACATAAATGGGGATCATCAAACTGTCGATCATAAATACCCTCTAATAATGAAGAACAAGCGACGGTGCAAGCTAACACCCGACTGGGCTCAGAAATATCCAGCCTCATGAACTGATTGGCTAAATCCTAAACATCTAAAGCAAACGGCCTCTGATTGATCAGAATATAAGAAATACTACCCATGATGGATAACTTCCTACTCAAAGCATCGGCCACCATATTGGCCTTCCCCGGATGATAAAGAATGGTGACATCATAATTCTTCAAGAACTCCAACCATCTCCTCTGCCTCAGATTCAACTCCTTTTGCTTAAATAAGTACTGAAGACTCTTGTGATCAGTGAATACCTCACACGCCACTCCATACAAATAGTGCCTCCAAATCTTCAAGGCGTAAATAATGGTTGACAACTCTAAATCATGCACTATATAGTTCTTCTCATGAATTTTCAACTGTCTCGAAGCATAAGCAATGACCTTGCCATCCTACATCAAGGTGCTGCTCGTGCTCCTCCTGGTTGCGGAAGTACACCAAAATATCATCAAGAAAGACTATCACGAACATGTCTAAATATGGTCTGAACACTCGGTTCATCAACTCCATAAATGCAGTTGGGGCATTGGTCAATCCAAATGACATAACAAGGAACTCGTAATGCCCATACCGAATGCGAAAGGTTGTCATAGGGACATTGGATGCCCAAATCCTCAACTGATGGTTATTATACCCCATTTTAACACGGGTCAAACTAGAGTATAATATATTGGTAATTCTGCACTCTTCGGCAGTGGGTACTTATTCTTGACTGTTACCTTGTTCAATTGTTGGTAGTCAATACACATCCTTATTGACCCATTCTTCTTCTTAAAAAATAACACCGGCGCACCCCAAGGAGACACAATGGGTCTAATGAAACCCTTCTCCAGCAAATCCTGCAACTGTTCTTTTAACTCCTTCAACTCTGACGGGGCCATTCTGTATGGCAGAATAGAAATGGGCTGAGTTCCCGAAACCAAGTCAATATATAAATCTATATCCCTATTAAGTGGAATACCTGGCAGGTTTGAAGGAAAGACATCGAGAAATGCCGGACAATAGGCACAGAATCTACGGGATGGACCTTAGTACTGGAATCACAGACATATGCAAAATAGGCGAGACACCCCTTCTCGACCATACGTCGAGCCTTCACGTACGATATGACATTATGGGTAGAATGACATGGAGTCCCTTATTTTCTCTTTTAGATTGCTGCCTTCTTGTTTTCGAGACAGACAGCTTATATGTTTCTTTCAGACCTTTGTATTTAGTATATTCTTAGCGGTTCGTGACTAATGTGACATCAAATCTTGGGTAGAGGCTATTATTGACTATTCCGCATTTTGTTTCAAATTTATAAATCAGACTTCCTCTATTATTATTATTAAATTTCATATTCCATATTGACGTTATAAACTGTTAAAAAAATTGTTTATTTATGGAAGGTTAATAGAGTAGGTTTGCCTAGCTACCACGAGTAGTCGCCATCACGACTCTGATGGTGGAAAATTAGGGTCGTGACAAGTTGGTATCAGAAACACAAAATTCACAACCAAATCATGATAATCACATTATAAGGACTCACGGTCATGCTAGCCACCAATGTATAGATACTCGTCACCATGCCTATACATCGTACTCGATCATTTAGCAACAAGAGTCAACTTTTATTCCCTCAAGCTAGTGTTAAACCAAATACTTAGCTTAAAGCATTAAAATCCGCTTAATCCTCAACTATCACTTTACCTCGTGATTCCACCTCCAATTCTCTCAAAACTAATCACAAATTGATCAATTACTTTAATAAATTTTAAATGAATCAATTTGAATGCATAAAAATGAATTTCCTAAGTTTTTCCCAAAAATCCAAAATCGTCCCGGGGCCCACGTAGTCAAAACCCGAGGTTCGAACCAAAACTCGGTTATCCATTCTCCCACAAACTCATATATATAATTTGTTTTAAAATTGTACATCAAATCAAAGTCCAACTCCCCAATTTCTAGAAAACCTAGGTTCTATATAAAAAAATCCCAATTTTACCCATGAAAATCCTTAATTTTAAGTGGAAAACATGTTTAATGATGTTAAAGATTGAAGGAATTGAATAAAAATCAACTTACAAATGATTTGGGAAGAAGTTTGCTCTTGAAAAATTGCCTATGGTGTTTGGATTTTGAAAGAATGGTGAAAAGTAATAAAAATTCGACTAAGTATAAAATTTGATGGGCTGTGGATATGGGAAATACGAAGTTGGGTTTGCAATTGTGAACCCTGCAGGCTTGGGAATTGCGACACTTAAGTTCACATTTGCGAACTCAGGTCTACTAAGGGACCATCACATTTGCGAAGATGGTCTCGCATTCGCGAACTAGTGATCATCGCATTTGCGAGGTCTGGCTTCGCATTTGCGGATCTTGGCCTGCCTAGGCTGGTTTTGCATTTGCAAACCAGCCTTCGCATTTGCGATAACTTGTCCTTCGCATTTGCGAACCCAGGCTTCGCAAATGCGAATCC